>JAIPRK010000552.1:123658-178315 GCA_025469195.1 Chaitophorus viminalis | reverse complement strand
TTAAGCTCATCTGGAATCGATTTAATCATCAAAGCTTCACGATGTATAAAACAATGGGTTGAAATAATATTTGGAAAATCTTGTTTTAATCTCGAAACAAAGCCTTTAAATTTGCCAGTCATTGCAGGAGCTCCATCTGTACATACGGAAATACAATTTGTCCATAACAGTTCATTTTTTTTAGGGTATCACAGACACAATTATATATATCTTGCCCGTTGTTAATAATTCAGTACAAGATAAAAATTGTTCATAGCCTCATTGTTTTCAATAAATCATATATAATTTAATAATTGACATTTTTGACTAATATTGATCGATTCATCAATTTGTAATGAAAATTTTCGGCCATCACATAACATTTCGGAAACGTGTTTTTGAATGTCTGAAGACATATCGTCAATTCGTCGAGGTATTGTGTTATTTGATAATGGAAAACGAGAAACTTCCTTTTCAGCACTCTCACCTAACATTGATTTTACAATTTCTTTGCAAGCTGGTAATATTAAATTTTCAGCTACAGTGTGAGGCTGCATTTTTTTAACTATTAATTCAGCAACTTTATAACTAGCAATCTGAGCTTTATCGGATATATTTGTTAGTTTTTCCAATTGTTTTGATTGTTTTACATTTGATGATAATAAGCGGCTAAAATAAGTTTTGTCTTTATTTAACAAATTACCGTATTTAGTAGTAAAATACCTTTTTAATTTCCTAGGTACCATACATTACTCAATTTTTCTCCACATACCAAATACTGAGGAATAGGAATAGTTTCTGATCCACAGAAAGTGAAACCAAAATTTAAATTATTATCATGGTACTTATGGCTTGCACCAGAAGATTGTGTACCAGATTTGATATTTTCAGTAACTGTCGTTTTCTTTCTTTTATTATCGCCATTATTTTCATCGTAATCGTCAAGCTTTCTCTTTATATTTAAAAACTTATCCATATTTATTATAAAACGAACGTCGCAAAAATTCAATAAAATTCGGGCTTGTCGTGGTGTGGTTTGAACGTAACTGTATCATACGACCGAACGAATTATCATTTAATATTGAAAAGACAAAATTGTATGATACACAGGAAAGTTCTGTGATATATATATATATATATATATACAAGTACAGCTATCGAGAGATAATAATATTATTACCTAATAACGATAATAATACCCGACATCATTATATACGTATTATTTGATAAGTAGGTAATATTTATCTAAAGTGTGCCGTGACTTATAATAACTAATAATAATGTGCCGCGATGGGAAAAAGTTCGGGAACCGCTGGTGTATATGTTAAGTATAATATTTTTTTAATTTTCTAATGGATCATCTCACATTAGCATAAACAAAATATACCAACAACTACGTGTTAATATATTTTTTAACAAACAACAAGTGTACCAAAATATAAGTAAAAATAGTTGTTCTTAATCATATGGTTTGTATATTTGTATGTATAATATTTAATATTTATAATTTAAATCTTATTTCTGATATTCGTTGAACCTTTTATCTCCTACAATAATGGGTTTAATTTACAAATCTCAATTAAAATAAATAATTAAAAATTATTCATTATTTCAGTCGATTTATACTTAACTTCATAATGTCTTATTGTTAATTTTTTTAAATATGCCAACGTAACGTTTTGACGGATTAAATCACAAAAGAAATATCTGGCGTTGTATAGTTAAAACCTTAATAACACTCAATTAACCAATAAAATATTAATATCATATTATTATATAAGAGTAAAAAACAAAATATTTAACACTGTAAATAGTTTATTTTTCAATAAAGCGTTCAACTAAGAATAACATTTTCCATTAGAACTTTTTGAACAATAAAGTATTGTATTAATATTTTGTTATTGTAATTTTTTTTTTTTTTTTTTCATCATAATTAGTACAGAATGATAATATTGGAATAGTTTTTGGCAGTTGAAAACTCATGACAATATAGCGTTACTATTAGTTTTCAGATTTCAGTGATTAAATTATTTTCTAGGAAGGATATTTCAATTGGAAAACAACAATATATGCTCATACATTTAATAAAATATGATTATAATATGCGGAATTACGTTTAATGAAACATCTGCAATATTATTATCATTAGGTATCTACCGCAAACAAGATTATTCTATCATAATATTTCAATGTGTATCAACCGTATGACTTTATATGGGACACGGTGAATTCGTCTAGTCAATTTAAATTAAATCACAGCGAGCTAAAAGCTAATAATAATAATAATAATAATAATAATAATACTAATATTATATGTGCCCACCCGATTCGGGACAAGATGAATGATTCATGATCGGCTACGGTTGTCACGTATAGCATGCTACAGGTACACTGCGCATACCTACATGGTAAAGTAATAATCGTTTGTACGGTAATGTATGATGTTTACCATAATATGATAACCGTTGTACGTATACCGAACGTAACTATAGCATCTGCTATATGGAACTCGACCGAGGAAGAGGAGAACAGTGCAGATTGTTGTCTCAGCTTTCGAATAAACGTTTAACCTTGTGACGATATCCGAAGAACCTACTCGTTGCGCCCAATACGTTTTCATATGGCTAAGGATATGAGTTTCAAAAGTCTATCGTGATATTGGCAAAAATTAACTCAAGCAACGTTCGGGAGAAATTCATATGCTCTAGGTGTCCCCTACTTCGTCGCAATGAGGCTGTAAAGTGACATCAGTTATTAAATGAAAATACTGAATCGTTAAACAGGAGAACCGTATTGTTTCGACTATCATGTGCGAGTCTATTAGAATGTGGTATAAAAGTACCCATGTATAATAATCTGTGTAAACTAAAATAACACGGGACATGCGCGTTTAATTTAAAATGCCAATGCAGTTAATATTAGCTATTTTAAGTTGACGTTTTTGACTCGATGGAACGTTACCGACAAACATAAAACGTATCGAACCGTACAATAATATTGTTAACAGTGCAATGTATGGACGTCCATCCCCCCCCCCCATTAAGAAATTTATAATGATTTTCATGCATACAATTAGTACGTAATTAGTATGAATTTGTACGCAACTCGTTCACCGTGAAAAATTCATTTTCCGTGGGAAGGGATAGGGGAACGTTACCCCAGCCCCTCACTCCTTCCAAAACAACTATTTTACAAAATTGAATATGCCAATAATTAATACGTAATTAGTACGAATTTATACGATCAATTTCAGAATTTGTACGCAACTCGTTAACCGTGAAAAATTCATTTTTCGCGAGAGGGGCCAGGGAAAAATATTTGGTCCTATGTTTGACGCGAATGTGGAATGTTGGCGAAGAAGATTCAATAGAGAACTTCAAGAAATTATGAATCTGGCTCCAGTTACTAGCCTCATCAAAGGTCAAAGAATCAAATGGCTAGCTCATATCCTAAGAAGAGATAAAAACGACCCTGTACGGGTTGCTTTCGAGTGAAAACCTAAGGAAAAACGACCAAGGAGACGTCCCAGGAAGAGGTAGATTGATAGAGTATATATATGAAGACCTAAAGGAAATGGGCATAGAAGACTGGCGTGTAATTGCTCGAGGCAGTGAAAAATGGCAGAATATTGTAGTGACGGCTAAAAATCTTAAAGAGTAGAATGGTCAAAAGAAGAGAAGAGAAGAGAAATCCATGATTGTTATGTATTGTTGTATGGATTCAAAGATGTGTGTTTGATTAAATAAATGTTGATTAAATAACTTAAGCCTTTACAGTGCAATTACTTTACAACTAAGACCTATTAATTCACTAATCCATTAATACGATAGTAAAATAAGTTTATTTTATTGTATTTTTATATTTATACATAACATAGTAGTTTATTATATAAATGTATGTAGTTAGTTAATAAATACAATAAATTTCAAATTAAAATTAATCAATCTACGGCAGTTGACTCATCATTTGATTGTATTAAGTAACGGAATATTCATTTGTTGATTATTCTTGCAGTACTCGACCTGTTTTTAATTTTGATATCTTATGTAATATATTGTATGATAATAAAATTAATGTCTTATGTTATATTTTTGGGCACATGTATGATATATGAACTATATTGATTAATGAGTAAAATACATAAAATACAAATTAATTTGGAGAATCTTTAGTGTATATTATAAGTAATGGAAATATTTAATATTTCAAAAATTTCATTTTTATGTCATACGAATAAATAAGTGTATAATTCATACTTAAACGATTTGCAGAAAAGTCTCATGCTGAAACTTAAAAAGAATAACTCCGGTGTACTCACATATAGACCATTTTAGGACGTTCTCTTATAATAACTTTAAAACTTTTTTTTTAAAAAAGAAAGGATTTATTTAATGACAAATATTAAAACTAGTGGTGGGCATATCCGGATTTAAAAAATCCAAATTATTCGGATTTATCAAATCCGAATTTAGTGAATCCGGATTTGACAGGTTATCCGGAGTATCCGGATTATTCAATTCAGTTTCGATGTTCGATGTCTCATTTTAAAATTTTTAATTATATTTAAATTCATTAACATACATTTTTGAACGGGTATATTATATTTCTGATGCATTCAACTACCAGTGTTGTTTTGTGCTTAGCAATAAAAATAATTAATTAATCTGAATAATCCGAATAATCCGGATACTTCGGAAAATTCGGATATGAATTTAATTCAAATCCGGATTTGAATATTCGGACATCCGGAAAATTCAGATATTCGGATTTGATGCCCATCCCTAATTAAAACATAAATTATTTACTTAAAAAAAAAACATATTGTTACCATACTTATAACCTTAACAAACTTTTATACGGTATACATAAGTATTTCACTGGAACTGGTTTTTTGTTTAAATCGTCAAACAATTCCCAATTGTTATTACATCATAATACATAAGTCGTAAAGTGACCTACCGAATTCCTCAAGTTACTTTTTGCTTTCTTAAAATTTATGATTCCACGAAGTTCGTAGTATGTAGAATTTAGACATAATACTTTTGGAATATCACATAATTTAAGATCTAATGTACATCCTGCATCACTACTATGTTCAGCATTTTCACCTGAAAAAATTAAAAAAATTACAATTATGCTGTACCAATAGGTATATAAGTTATTCTAATGATATTCATACCTTTCCAATACAGAATTTCAATAAAAATTAGTACTGACGATAACATAGATTCAATATTTTGAAATCCAGTGCAGTGTGATGATAAGTAATTTTCTTTTTGTGTACATTTAAGTTTTTCCATGCAGAGACGTTTGTTAAGAAACTGCTGTAGTTCTTGTATTTTACCATTTGTAGTTTGAAATGTTATGCAACTTATTGGTCGTTCTTTTGCCGATGAAAATATTTTGCAATTTTGATTTGAACATTTGATTGACTCATTACCAACATCCCACATTCGCGTCAAACACAGGACTAAATATTTTTCCCTGGCCCCTCTCGCGAAAAATAATTTTTTCACGGTGAACGAGTTGCGTACAAATTCATACTAATTACGTACTAATTATTGGCATATTCAATTTTGTAAAATAGTTGTTTTGGAAGGAGTGAGGGCTGGAGTAATGTTACCCTTGCCCTTCCCACGGAGAATGAATTTTTCACGGTGAACGAGTTGTGTACAAATTCTAAAATTGATCGTACAAATTCATATTAATTACATACTAATTGTATGCATGAAAATCATTATAAATTTCTGATTCGGGGGGGAGGGCGGGGTAATGGACGTAATGTATGGTATATAACATGCAGCCGAGTCTTTTCATTTGTTTGACTAAGAATAACTTCTTAACTGCGTAAAATAATATTCCTATATAAGTGTGCGTTTCGTTAATACAGTTTCGTTAATTCATTATCAGTCATCACCCAAACCGGTTACGAATCGAATACCGATATAAAACCAATAAATATCGAAACTCTCAAAAGTCATTCGTTTATAGAACACCGTGACATTCGATCACCATGCGCGGGTGGACAGGAAAACGAATAAATTATAAGTATAAATTACATTATACTATAATAATTTTAACTAATATTTTGCAAATATAAATAAAAAAAATAAAAAACATGTATTTCATGTTACTATAGTTGGTCATAATTTTATAATTCTTGTAACGTAGTCTTGTTATATAAGTGATTAATTATAACTATTGTAAAATTATAGCCATCCTACATTCTAAATGTATAAAGCTTAAGATTTTAACGAATATATAATTTTCCAAAACAAATAAAAGATTAAAACGTTAAATACAATAAGATATTTATTCGTTTTATTCTTCAATAAATTACAAAAAATTATTACATATTTACGTTATTAAGCATGCAAAAGAATTTTCTATTATAAGACTTATAACACAAACGTTATAGTTATATTAAAAAAAAAATAAGTTAAAAATAAAAAGTTAAATCACACTCGTCTTTATAAGATTGATAAAAATCAAAAATGCATATTATATTAAAAAAAATTATAATAAAAAAAAATGAACCGGATGGGCCTCGCTCTGCGAGGTGATCCATTAGAAAATTAAAAAATTAGTTATTATATTTAACATATACACGGCATTACTAAACTATTATACTGTGAATAAATTACTTGAAATATAATTGAAGATATAGCATGAATAATGAACCATAAATCATATTAGAAACTTAAAAAATGACAGTAAATTGCATGAGTTTTTGATCAGATTTTCTATATTCCATTGACATCTTATGGAATAATCTTAAAAATAGAATATTTTAAAATAAACTAAAAAGTTAGTAACTAATATTGCTAAAAATTAAAAACAGTATGAACTATAAGAATATGTATGTTTAAATATTTAAAAAAGAACCGGATGGGCCTCGCTCTGCTGTACAGTTGGAGGTGGAGTGCACATCGTTTGTAGGCCTTAGATTGTACAGTTGTACTCGGAATTATCACTAGGATTTAATATGTTTCACGCCACGAATTGTAAAATAATTAGATACTATAATATAATATAAAACCATCTATGTGTACCTTGATCGCTAAAAAGTAAATTATTTTTAATTTATTGCCATTAAATTTACATCACCGGGTTAATATATATATTGAATCACAAATTGTATACTAAATATTATATTCAATATATTAATATATTCAATTATAAAAACAGATGGGCGTCGCTTTGCTGTACAGTTGGGGGTGGAGTGCACCTCGTTTATAGGATAGGTCATTTTTACAATGGATTTGTTAAATTTGAATGCAATGATAGGTATCATTGTATATGAATAATGATTCTGAACGGAGTTAATATGTTTGTCTAAAAGGGGTGTATGATAATGTAGTATTTAATATTTAAATTGAAAAATAATGCAATAGTATGCAATTTCGTAAAAATTTAAATTTAAAACAGTCATAAAATTATTTCATTTAAGTTCAGTAGAACTTTGTTTTGAAGATTTATGAAGAGTAGCTTATGGATAACCTAGTGTTACAATTTTGAACCTTAGTTATAAACAGAAAAAATTTTATGAATTTTCAACTACAAAATAACTTGCAAATTATCGCGATTTTAACGTATTTTATACAAATTTCAACTTTATGAGCTTTTCAAAAAAAATTGATCGATCTCCGATATTTTTTAGTTACAATAAGTAAAATTTATAATAAACGTTGTATTTACTTTTCAAGAGTTTTTGACTAGCTGAATACATTTTATAGGTATTTCAAAAAAAAAAACTTACAAAAATCAAAAATTTAATTGTCTTGAAATAATTCACAATATGTCAAAATACTTCGAAAACATTACCATGTATAGAGAATACTAATATAAAGATTTGGTAAAAATTTCAAGTTGTTGCGGTTTTTCGTTTTTGAGTTAGAGCATTTAAAAAAAAAACCGATATGAATTGTCAGTTTAAAATTTTATATATTATATTATATTTTACATGTAATTTTATGTCAATATTCGCTGTTCAAACGCTTATAAAAAATAATTGTGCCTATGGATTTGAATGAGAATAAAAACTACTTGTGTGGAATATTCTATTAAATTTTTAAGTATTTTGTATTAGTCAATTTTCTTTTATCACCGATTATAAAAAAAAAATGTAAAAAATTCGAATTTTTTAAATGCCTATAAGTGGTTTAAAAATCAATATAATATTTTGAAAAAAATACGACATAAAGGAAATACCTATCTTAACAACTGGTGAAAATTTTAAGTTTCTGCGACTTATACTTTTTGAATTATAATAAATATTTAAAATCGTTTGACCATAAATCGCTATTTTATGCAATTTCGTAAAAATTTAAATTTCAAACGGTCATAAAATTTTTCCTTTTGGTCCGATAGAAATTTTTTATATATTTTTGAAGATTAGCTTATTGACAAACTAGTGTCAAAATTTTGAACCTTAAGTATATACAGAAAAATTTTATGAATTTTTATCTACAAAATAACTTGCAAATTATAGTGATTTTGACACATTTTATACAAATTTTAGCTCTATGAGCTTATAAAAAAAATTTGAGGTAAACAATCACCGATATTTTCTAGTGAAGATAAGTTAAGCTTATTATAAATCTTGTATTTAATTTTCGAGAGTTTTTGGCCAGTAAATTAAATTTTATAGGTGTTAAAAAAAAAAAAAAAAAATTATAAAAATCGAAAATTTAAATTGTCTATAAACAAGTCAAAATATGTCAAAATACTTTGAAAACATAACCACGTATAGAGAACACCAATATAAAAATTTGGTGAAAATTTCAAGTTGTTGCGGTTTTTCGTTTTTAGTTAGAGCATTTTAAAAAAATGTAGTTTGTAAAAACGTGATTTTGCGTAAAATTTCCCGTTTTTTCCTTATTGTTATAACGTTTTTTTCAATTTTTGCAAAAAGTATTAAAAAAGTTGGATTTTTGAATCGCCCAAGTACTATCTACATTCACTTTCCTTTCAGAAAAGTTGCTGTATAAGCAAATCGAAGCATTTTTACTGCAAAAAAAATTGTCGTCAGACACAAAAAAAAAAAAAAAAACACATATCATAGTAAAATCAATAGATTTCATCACTTCATCCAGAATCTAAAAAAATTAGCAGTCAAAAATATCATGAAAATTTAATACAAGGTTTATTATCAGTTATACTTCTTATTGTAGTTAAGAGAAATCGAAAGTCATTTGACATATATTTTTTTATAAGCACCTAAAGTTCAAACTTTTATGAAATATATCAAAAATTGTGATAATTTTATAGTTGAAAATTCATAAAGTTTTTGGTATTTATACTTACGGTTCAACATTTTAACATAAGGTTATCCATAAGTTTTTCTATAAATAAATATAAAAAATTTTTAACAGACTTTCAGAAAAAATTTTAATTTTTACGAAATTGCATAATATGATATATCCTCGAACGATATTTGTTATTATTTAAAAGTATAAGTCATAGAAACTTGAAATTTTTACCACTTGTTTAGATTTGCACTTTCTATAATTAATTTTTTTTCAATATATTTTAAAATTTAATAGAAGATTATTCCACAGAAGTTCTTACTGTCATTCAAAATATATTGATTACATAGGTACAACCATTTTCATAAGCGTTTAAAGAGCAAATATTGTTAAATATTAGAATTTAAATATAACATAATATATTAAGTATAACTATTCTAGACTAATTAATTATCTCCATTCGGAATCGTTTTTAGCATACAAATTTAACAGATCCATTATAATGACCAATCCTATGAACGAGGTCAACTCAACCCCCTACTATACAGCAGAGTGAGTCCCCGACTGATTATTTTTCTGATTGTCGATAGTATGCTAAACAAATCACGTGATGACATAAATATAAAAACATTTCAGAAGTGTTTTTAACATAAAATACTCTATGCAATACAATTTAGTTCGTGTGAAATTGTATAGGCCAAGAGCTGAATTCAACTGTTGAATCATAGAAACTCATAATATTTTAGGTAACTGTTTTTCAATATTCAATTTTCAGACCAGTTACACAATCGATAAAAACCGTGATGTATTATCAATATTATTATAAAGAATAATCGACATATTATGATATCCAGATTTCATTATTATAACATAACAATATTTTTTTATTAAATCAATACGTTCCCAGGTTTGGCTTTGTATGAATACTTATATCTATATAATATTAAGTATTATAAGTATTTAATTGATAAGAACAATTATAATTACTATTGTTTTATAATTTTTTTTTGGGGGGGGGGGGAGAATTGGTATGCTGATGAAGTAGCATAAAAATTATTTAATGGTTATAAGAGTTTCGTTCCGTCCGCACTTGACGAAAAATATATTAGATTATGAAAACTTTTACACCGCACTTTTCATTATTAGTTTTTCAATCGGAATTACGGGGATAAATAGTTTTGAAATTTGTCTACCATCGATAGGTAAACCCCTGCAGTGAAACGTGTCGTTTGCTACCGCAAGAGGGAAAACAATATTACACTTAAGTCTCAAAATCACTTTCCTGTTTACCTCCTTGGTAACCTCACTCGTGCAGGGCTGAACAACACGAGACAAACAAAAGTATCTCAAAATTACATCAATACTTCTATTTAAAATAAAATACAAAGGGAAAGTTTTATTTCATCAACTTACTGTGAAATAATCATAATAATAATACTACCACCAAACGTTGGGAAAGTAATTTAGTTGTATAACTTATTGAATTACTGTGAATTATAAATTGAATTATAAACTTAAATGAGTTACAAATTTACAATAGTTAATTGATAATAAAAGTAACTATGTATTGGTTAGCAGTAAATTTTTTTTTTCTTCCGTGTATCGTAATAATTATTTATATTATTTCTTTGTGTTACAACGCAATATTAGATACACAATAAGTCAATGAGATATTAAATTGAACATATCAAAGTTATTTATTTTTTAATGTCATTTACAAAATGTCACTCAACTTTGATTTTTACGTTCATCAAATCGACAATAGAAAACCTACATATTATTTATACATCATGTAAGATAATAAAAAAAAAATTACATAGTTTCTAAATAAACTATATGAGAAAATATACTAAAATGTAATTAAATATAATAATATATACATGTAAAATATATTCAATTTTTCTTAAATTTATTAAGTGATTTAAAAATATGAAAAAATGTAGATTAAGAAAATCAATGCATTCGTATCCAATTATCTTTTTTTTTTTTACTTAATTATTTTACCGATTTCACAGATTTGTTTATTTATTATTAGTTTTTCTCCGTTTATTTATAAAATTTAAGACGAGTTATGTGTTTCATAGATGATTCTAAATACACAGTTTATATTTTTTATACAGTAAGTATACATTAACACTTTATATAAAATGGCTTATATTATTTTTAAAAGCAAAGATTTATTGAACGCAAACTAATAATTTTAAATTTTAAAATATCAGAAACTATATATTATAAGAGCTAGTTACTTATAATTTAAGTAAAATAATTGTATTTTGTTGATTTATGTCTTAAGAGTTTCTTTTTTTTTCCAATAACAAAATTCGACAAATAATTAGTTTTCTGTAAATCCTTAAATCATGTATTTTTATATTTACGATCACAGTATTGTATCAAAAGCTTTTTTTTTCTGTTAACCTCAGAAAATATATTAATATTTTAATATTATGGTTCAATTAAATTTACTTCCATACCAGAACATCATGAAATCTACGAAGATTTATGATTTTATCTTAATAAGACATTTTTATTTTTGTATTAAAATCACACGGCTTTAATTAAATATTGAATATTTTTTAATTGGTATTTTTTTTTTGACACGCACATCAATCATTAAACTTTTATGAATATATATAATATGTCTTAATAATCCGTTTTAACTTGACTTAAGATAATATTGGCTCATGATTCAGATCGTGATTGAATTTGAAATCAATCACAAATATGATGTAGTATAAAACGTATATTGTACACATAAAATGTATTATATACGGTGTTGAAAAGTATCATAAACGGTCATAAACGTATCACTATTACAGTTTTATTCTAATACCGAAAATATGTAAGATACGTATATTGGCGACAGTTTCGATTGGAGTTTTCGGTAACTCACAAAATTCAAACAATAGTTTCGCTAAACTTTGGAAATTCAAACTTAAAATCAAAAATATTTTCTTGACGATGAGTTGTTATGAACATGGAAAAAGCTTACTATTCTGCGGTGGAACAGTTATTAACTCCCATGTTTTGTCGATGGTCTCACAAAGTGATGACACAAGTTGATGGTGATAATAAATATTATGCCGACGTGCCGAATCCACTGATCTATACGTATAATGATGTTTTTATGACATTGGAAAAACGCGAGTGACCCGGTATCTCGAATAATGTGTATAACACGTTTACGCAACATATTATCATTGATTATAAATACAATCAATGGTATTATAATAGGTATGTATGTTTTACAATATTAAACCGTACGAACATTCTCCCGCGTATAGATATGAATTAATACCTAAAGCAACATTTTAAGCATATTAATATAGAATCGTACGCGAAAATACGCCAGCAAACCATGTCTGCTAATTTGTTCTCAACCTTCCCAGGAAACACTACTCCTGACTCTTCCTCTCTTCGGGCTCGATACTGGAATTTTCTCACCTACGTACGGTTTGGTTATTTTCTTCTCCTCTCAAATTCTTTACACCTCTTTCTTAACTCTTGTCCCCCCACCATTTCCACTTTCCGTCCCGAGGAAGTCCTGTGCATCCTCCACCATATCTTATTCGAATATTCTTCTCTTTTGCTCTCTCCGGATTACCCTTATCCACTTATCATAGGTCCCTCGCTTTAGGTACCAAACAACCGATGCTAATCTTCTTCTCAAATTTTCATTATATTCTAACATACTCAATATAACAGCCTTTATCTTAAGTCCTGGTATTCCAATAAAAACAGTTATTTTTTTGTTTCTTTCTTCCACACTTTACGTTAACATAAACACCTAATTATTTATACACAATTTACCACCTAATTTATATATGTTGTGCAATCATGTTTTATAAATAAAAGCACTTGAAAAAAATCAATTTACCATGACATCAAATCATCTGATATTTCTTCAATCTATATTATTATATTATTACAGTTCACGGCTCTATACATTTTGGATACCAAAGTTGGACGGCCGGTTTACAGGCTGTAAAACTAAATAATATTCTATACCAACTAAAATAGTTCAAGACTATCGTAAATTAATTGTGTCGGTGAAAAATTATGTGTCATTGGTTTGTGGTGCATTAAACGTACTTCATGGAGAGCTCCAGTACGCGACAGGTAAGAGTATTACATTATCTACTCACGTGTCTATTGAACACGGTAAACGTGACCAAATAATTCATTTATAATAGGTAATAATCAAATGGTTACGAAAAGTATAACGACGTTGAAAAAAAAAAAAAATCATTAAAATATCAATACTATTTTTGTGAACCAATAGTTTTTTTTCGAGTTCTATTCGCGATTTTCAGTCAATTCGTTTGATATACAATAAAAATAACAAAGCAAAATACATTTTTCAATTTTAAGTCTGTAGCGTGAGTATCGACCATGTTGTAAAAATTACTTTACTGAACTTATAGAACTTATTTTTTTTTTTTTTTGTGGAATCATTTATATTTTTCAGCTCGATAATGGGTTTTATAATCATATTGTTCACAATTGCAATGTAATGTAGATGACGCCTTATCTTTAGCCTTACGGATTAGAATAATTGAACTGCAAGAAAAAATAATGTGATGAAAATAAAACAGTTTTCTAAGATATACGTCTAATTTATAGTATTTATTTTTTCAAGAATAAAAACTAATAAAATAAAATAAGTATCGTAAGTTTGATTCGAATTATCACGAAAAAAAAAATAGTTATAAGAACATTTTTGTTTAAAGATAAATTATGATTATTTTGTACATTCAAAGTTTAAAATTGAATTTTTATTTCAATAAATAGATAACAACATGATATTAAATGGATTTTTTATGTATTGACAAATAAAAAAATTCCCAATATGTTTAAGATTGCGGTACTAAGTAATTTACTTTGTACAATTCACTATTATACACTTCACAAACTGTAAAGTGTACAAAAATGAAGTACAAAGTAATTAATTATTACTAATTAATTTAATTATTTATTTTGACATTAAGTTTTTAGTGTTTGAAACTCGCAGTGAAATTTTATTATTCATAAGTACGTCGTTAGTGTATTTTACTTTATTTAAAGCTTCAAGTACGTCATTTATTATTTTTATCGTAATTTTCTTTAGTATATACTCAATCGCTATAATATAAACGATGAATTAATAATAATCATACATAAATAAAATAAAACAGACACGCGTGCGATTAAACATTACAAAAAATTGTATTATTCGTGATTCGGCAGTGTATCGGATTCTTGATAATTAGAATTTTAAGGGAATACACGCGCGCGCACACACACACACACACACACACACACACACACACACATACACTCATGGTATACAATCGTAACTATTGCCGAGTAATCCAATCGCGTCGAGAGCAGCGCTAAATACATTAAATCCAAGAGATTTTATTTTATTTCGAATTATCGAGGAAATCTCGTGTGTATACCCATATACTCGTATACGGTACGCGAGTGTGTACGCACGGGATACGCGGAGTAGTCGTGTGAATTTCTCAGTGTGTATTGATTGAAATGCCAGCCAGTGTGGGCACCACATCCACTAACCTAATGCTGCCACCACGCGTACATAGAGCATCTCGCGGATTACCCGCCGGTGGGCAGGAGGGACGAAAGAACAAAGTGCCAACTTGTAATTATCATCCGGTGCAATGTGTAAACCGATGGAGGCGAGGAACACGAGGATTTCGTTGCTGCGGTCGACCCTGTATGTACACACGTATGGATGTTCCTGTGTGCGTGAGCGTGTGCGCGCGCGTGTTTTTGCTGAATTCGGGATTGTACCCTGCACACTTGTACCTACGTCATTATATGCCTCGACGATGTAAACGAATACGCGATTCGAGTGTAACGATGTTATGACGATTCCACGTGTTTCACGTCTTCACGTCCCGTCTGCGAAATAATAACTTCGTAGTTCTATAAATATTACGTTCCAAACGTGTCCATATATGTGTATGTGTGTGGGCCGACGTTCACATTTTTCCTACGGATTACAATTATTTCGTAATTTCGTAAGTCAACCATGCATAGATAACTGTATAGTTGTTCAAAACGTAACCCTGTTTCCTGGACGCGATTTTTATCGGATTTTAATTTTCTTTTCAAATTCGTTTTCAGAAAAATAACTTTTTGAAGTTGCTATAGTTATACATATTATATGTTACGCTATGATGTAGCTACAGAAAAACCGTAGATGAAAATGTAATCAGTTGGCCCATGCTCAAGAGGGTTTTCGGTGAAACATCAAAAGGGTAGCGTGGTATGACCAAACGAGGAATCAAACAGTAAAGACGAGCCCACTAACAAATCTTTGGATACACTTCCGCATTCTGGCTCTGTGTTCGACCGTTGCCTCGATAAAATGGAAGGAGGAAGCAGCTGAAGCTGAAGAGCCAGGTCCACAGAGAAAGGCTTGGGCCCGGGCCCAGACAAAGCTATCAAGTCTTATGTTTTACCTAATTATTACTCTTTGATATACAGGGACTCTGAAAAAGTCTTTGATTTCCACCCACTCACCTGGTTCAATCGTCCCCTATATAAAACGGCTTTATAAGAATTTTTGTAACATCATGTATATAATCATTATATATTTATAATAGTTGTTCACTACATGCCGTGTACGTTTTTTTGTGATCACTTTATTTTCATCCATCCCTAGGAAAATACTGTAGTTGCATTCGTGTTGTTTAATTAAATTTTCAAACGATTACTATAATGTGGTTAGAAAATCATACTATGAAAAACCCACAATCATCTCAATATTTTACCAATTTATTTGTCGGTTCGAGTCTCCTGCAGAAACGCCGTCACCCGTCGATACAGCCCTTTGAATATATTTTCTCTTTACGCGGCTGTATTACAATCCGGTGTTTCTTCCGTCTTCACCAAATAATAATAATAATAATAATAATAATTTTGTTGTTTTATACCCATTTTGCAGACAAGGTCACGTGTTTGTTTGCGTCAGCCAAAAATCCCTTTGAGAACACAAAGACTCATCATCAACTTGGTGAAATATTGATTACTTTTATTCTCATTTTATAACGTTCTCTGCACGCGCATATCATACTTTCCTCGCGGCATTCGTTCCACTTTACTCGGAAATCGGTTCCACGGTCGTAACAATATTTTCTAAACGCACCCTGCGAGACCTTGTCGAGAAAACGATCTCATAAAGCAAGAAAGAACATGTGCTTTCGTAAAGCACATGTCTCTATATTATATTGCTAAGTCGACACGTGCACTCGTATGAGTATCACATCGGGTAAATATAATTTACCACAGTAATAGTATAATAATAGCAACATCCTTACGATATTATTATATCCACGACAAAGATTTTCTCTTGCATGGAATAAATGCAAGTTTTTTATTTTTATCATAATTTATTTATTTACAACTACTCGCATCGAATAAAAGTGTGAGATGAGCAATATACTTATTTTACATATTTATTTATAAGATAATTTAATAAAATCCAATCGTGTATAATGTTTTTTGCCCTTTTTTACCCCTTCCAAAAAACCTAATCAAAAACTTATAACTTTTCACTATTTTAATTCCTTTAGGGGTTGAATTTTGGGAAATCCTTTCTTAATGAGCATCTAAATCATAGAACGAAACTACTAACAAAATTTCCTACTCATAAATTCAGCTAGCAGTTCCGGCTAGGTGATGATAAATTAGTCAGTCAGGACATGTTATTGTGTGTATATATATATAGAATTTTGTTGTTTTCTTTTTTTCTTCTTTTCCTATTTTTAATTGAATTGTGTTACCATAACATATATTATATGTCCGAGGGCGTACATCTGCCAAATGTATACGTATTGAAAAGACAATGCGTGGGAGGGCACCTATACAGAAGTGGTACACTTATTGTAAATAAATCATGTTCGAATATAAGTAGCTGTTGTCACCGAGCTCCCTTCGTCCTGCCGCTGTAATAATGACATCACATACATCTCTTAGTCGCTCACCGTAATATTTTTCTTTGCACTAATAAATACGACCTATCGAAAAGTGAAATATGTACTCGGTCGGGTTTTTTTTTCATTTTTTTCCTTTATTTTCCGTTCGCCTATTTCGAAAACTAACTTTGAAACATCGCGGGCGATAAATAAACGTTGACTGTACTGCGTAGACGCATTGAATTTCAATTGTTTCGCGCTTTTTAAACACGCAAATGACAGTTCGGTTGGGAAAAATACGTGCGGAGAAGTTAAAAAAATACCATATAAACGGTCGTCGAAATAACGTCGATAATAGCAGAGTTCAAGATAACAATAAAATTAACGTTGATGAAATATAAAATAAAATAAGTATCGTCCCTAAACATAAAACGCTACAATATTTTAAATTGTCAAAGTATATTAAAATTCATCAGGGGAACATCATGCATATTATTATGTGAATCGCCAAATACAAAAAGTACTCGTTCACATTATTTAATAAAGAAAGGTTTCCGAAATACAGATAAAGTGATAAAAACCATATGACTATGTGAATCGCGAACGAAACCTAAAAAGGTAACATAGGTGATAGGTACGAATTGCACACAATAGTAAATAAAATAACTCATACCAGCTAATTGCGGATAAATTTCCAGTAATTATATTTTATATATCGATTGCAGACATTATAGGTTCAGTTGTTACAATTTTTACTATTGTGATATAGAAGAGATGACGATTAAAAATGTTATGAACATACCTATATAAAATAGTCAAAAATCTTTCAAGCCAACATCTATATTTATGGATACTATTTTAATTGTTATTTTAATGCAATATTGTTACGAGTATGTATAATAACAGTCAAAAAAATATATCCGCATTAGTATGGAACTAAATGACGCGTATGTATAGTATATAGAGAGCCGCAAGAAATCATTTAAAATCCCATTTATTGCAAAAAAAAAAAAAAAAAACACTTTTTCTACAAAAATATAATTATTTCTCGTCATTATTAAATTTTTTAAGCCCGAGATATATTATTATGTTCTTTTTGTACGAGAATCAAAAATCAATATAACTGTGTCTGGCTTTCTGGTGCTATTAAATTCCGGATTTCCAAGGGACGATTGTCGCATTGACAAACTAATGCCTGTAGAGTCGAGTATAGCATGCCCTTGATCTCCATAGATTACCGCGAGTAGTTTAGACAGCCACGACAATAATGTGTCTTACAAGCTGCGTGTCAGTTTCAGTTACTGGAAAACACACGGTACAGTGCCATTTTTTTTGGAACAATACTCGGACTGAAGAACGTTGTCATATATATTGTCCATAACTCAAAACATAATAAAATCATAATCATAATATAATATCCTTGTACAACACAATATATATATGTAAATATATTAAAATTAATATGATTTCTCTTTGGTTCGAGCATCATTTATGAACAATTATAATATTGAAATAATTAAAAAGAAAAAACGAAATTTAGCTCTGTACGGTATATTTAACGATCGATTTGGTATCATTTACGGAATTCCTGTTACGGAGAAAAATCAACTTTTTTAATCAGCGTAAATGTTTCAATGACATGGTGAAATCGACAAGAAAAACAACAAGATTAACGAATAAATAGTGAATCGTCAACGCAGAAGAAATGGCTGCTGCGAAACTTTGCAAATTAGAGAGATTATACCGAGTTTGAACTGTTAAAAACTTTTGCTCGATAGCTAGACCAACGCCACAGCGTCGGGACATTAACGTAACTAATATTCCGAATATGTTTAAAACAGTACAAGTATTCGTGCGTGCACACGAGTGTGTGTGTGTGTGTGTGTGAGAGAGAGAGAGAAAGTGTGTGCAAAATTTATTTTACTCGTTTGAATTACGTAATCGGAACGTTCGGAATAATCCGCCCCTGACATAAAACTTATCGACAAAAATTGGTATATGACAGATGAGGCACAGATTTTCGTCTCCGACTTGAAACAAAAGTTCAACCGTCTGCACTACGTATATACCTATACGTGTACACACGCACTAAAACTTTACCGTTGCTTGGCTGAAAAGGTCACGTTTTGCACCACCTTGAATGATGTTGATTAATTTTTTTGCCCCCATATGTTTATACTATATTATACAGTATAATTTCGCGTTTTAAAGTTAACCACGATTTAAACGTATTCAAATTTGTTAAAAAAAAAAAAAAAAAAAAAATTGAAAAAATCGGGTATTGGGTAATTTTTTCCAAGCCGTTCCTAGACTTCTCCGGGGTATAAATTTCACTTCAAAACAATATTGTTCAATGATCATCTGAACTGTTAAGGGTTGAACATAATATCATCATGATCACACTAAACTCATAACGTTTTGATTCTAGACAAGGGTACGTAAAATTAGTATTATAGTTGTAAGTTTCAAATGGGTTGAATAATTGATACGTTTCGCCATTTGTCAGTGACGTTGGATTTTTGAAAAACATTTCAGTACTTATGCACGAAAGTATCATTTCTGGTTTGAAATATCTAACTACAGTTTTCTTGCACTGAACAAGTGTTAAACATTGTTTACCATATAAAAATGTAAATAATATGTTTAAAATAGAAACAAAAGTATTTTCTGTAAATTATTTTTACTCGTGGCAATTTCCTAAGTTAAAAATGTAATTTAACGTTTGGTGATGGCTACAGAAGACAACAACGATGAAAAATAGATTGTGAAATTGTTCGTTCATATATTATTATAATACAAATTTATATAATAAAAGACTAAATAATGTGAATCCATATTCTACAAGTCGTTGCAGTACTACGAGTATAATTATTTATTTTAATTTTTTTATTTTAATTTGAACTTTTAGATTATAAATAGTTATATTTTAAAAGGTATAGAAGCACGATCTTTTTCAGCGTTTATTCAAATAAAATGTACAGTTTAAGTCTGTGAATTTTCAAATATCCAACGTGTTATCTAAAATTGATTAACTTAAATGTTATTTATAAATTTCCATAATTTATGTAAGTTATACAATTGATAACCCACGCGAATAGAATGTAATATCAGTAAATAAATTATAAATACACCAATATTACGTTAAATTGTTGGATATAGAATACGTAATAATAATCGTAATATTAACTACAGTTATACCGAAATGAATATCAGTGGTGTCTTGCGAATTTTTAGCTATCGTGGAAAAAATTACAAAGGCAATCGAAATCTACCGCTCTGATTAAATTAAATAAGATACTTCTACTATACTTAAAACAATAATAATAGTACTCGTGGTTTGTTCAAAAGTTGGAAAAAAAATGTAAATGAAAATAATATAAAGAAAATAATTTATGACAGTACTTATATACTTACTGTGTATTTTTATTTATTTATGTATTTATGTATTTAATATAAGAAAGATAACACCACCAAGGGATAAATGTATACAATATATGATATGATAAAGCCATTGGAAACGCTAAATTAATACCACAAAATAAATATAATATATGCTATAACGTACTGTATTATGATAGATACCCAACTCGGTTATCATAAGCTAACCCCAACACAATCACAAAAAGATACCCACATTACTCATTTCAATGAAAAACTCGAGTAAACGGTAAAGTCTGAAAATATTTTGTGAGGTATTAGATTGTATTGCGGTAATATTATGTATTAATATTATTCTATACATTGCATGGACACTATAATGGATTGGTATATAATACGATATTATACAACAAAAGTATAAGTTACATTTGAACAGTTCGATTCCCAAAAACCATTGATATTTATTATAGCCTTTTTTATTTGTTTCTAATTTGAATATTATTATAGTTTAAATTAGGATTTTAATTTCGTGTAAAAGTCATGCTACGCAATATTAACTTATTTCGTTTCTTTACTTTTCCATTAGAACATCATGTGACCTGTAAATAAACGACCAAATAATTAGGCAATGAAGTGATTTTTTTTATTTAGAATCACTTTGAACACATTGAAACGATACTGGAGGGTATATTCGACACAGTACTGGCCCAATACTACTGCCTAGGCACTAGGGCATCACTACTTAAGAAACGGCAAATTTCAAATAAAATATGAATTATGAACAAAATTCAATAATAATAATATCTTGTTTGCCGATGACGTGCCGTTATCGTGATGCTGAATATAAATAGAACGTTGGTAACGATAAACGCATAACTATATTGATTCAAAAATCGAATTTTAAGTGGCGTTGTACTTTTATGTATTGGAATATTGAACGTAGCAATCAATTTTTTTGATATTTTGTGTTCTTGAGTTATCGCAAAATAAATATGATAACAAAATAAGTTAAAAATAAGTGCGGCCGGAAGAAACTATAAAAATCAATTTAGTTGTGTAAAATAGAAGACAATGTTTATAATATACATAGATTTTTTTGTACCTCTTATGGAGTTAATACGAACTTTCGTTTTTCAAACGAGAGCGTCTATATTGTATTACATAAATAAATATTCATTTCATTTTTCTGCAATTGTTGATGTAATATAGTCAAAATCGTTTGGACCAGAACATAGCATTCGTAAAGGAAAAAATGAATAGTTAGAACATTATAAAATGCGTGGGCAAACTAAAAAATCACCGAATACAAAGTCGATTGAAAAATACGTTCAAAAACTTGTATATTATATATATATATATATAATAATAATAATATTTCCTGGCTTATTGACTGACTGATTGATTCATCATACGTAAATGTCCCCCGAGCCGGAACCACTGAACAGATTGAGCTGAAATTTTGCATACAGATAGCTAATATAACAGGAATCTACTAGGAAGATATTTTTCAAAAATCGCATTTTTAAGGGTCGATGCCAGTTGAGCTCAGTCTAGACTCAAAGACGTAATTTTTGCTAACTAACTAGTTGCCAAGGTAATATTTTATATTTATTTTGTATAATACATAATATATATAATATTTAATATAATATTTTATGGATATAAAATACGTAGTAAACGTTTCGATTCGCTATGACAACCAAAAAAAACAAAAAAATAACTAATATAGTAACCCGATTGTTGACAACTTTATACTCTATTGACTTATTACTCAATATACCGATAAGTTATTAACTAGACGAGATTTACGATCAGAAAAATTATAATTTTATACACGTCGGAACAATCCTTTTGATCAAAATCGTGTACAAAAACATAAATAACATATAATAGCACTAATAGCAGTTACATAGAATTTAAAAAAATTGAACCTCCAAAGTTGTCAAAAGGGGTGAATTGGAAAAATACCCCTAACTATTGAAAATATGAATATGAAATTTGGTCAAGAGTTTTAGTTCATCATGTAATAATATAGAGAACCACTACTATGCTACATTAATTAGGTCCTACTTTTTTAACCTGGTGTTATTTGCATTCATATAATCATAATACTGGCAAATTAAACCCCGGAATAAAAAGGACTTAAGGGATTTAAGAGGGTTAAAAATTGTAAAAATGGAAAAATTCACTTATAGCTGGAACCCCTGAAGTCACGAGTATGAAATTTAGTTAATTGTTTCGTTTCATGACGACTATTACGAAAGGATTTTTACAGTTCAACTTCTAACGGAAAAAATTAAAGGAGTGATTACAACTTTCAACCTGGTGTTGTTTGCATTCATTATTCTGATAAATTCATATTACTGGCAAATTTAACTTCGGGCAACGCCGGGTAACACAAGCTACCTAGTTACAATAAATCGATACAAAAAATGTTCTTCCCGAACCAGCATTCAATCTATTTTCTGATATAACGAATTAAAATAAAACCACCCGTACAGATACTATAAATAATAAAATAGGCCGTTATGGTGATTTATTTATTTTCCATTCCGCCACCGTTGACGTGTCGAACATTAAAACGCGAAATAAAATTGCTATGCAGTAGGTTATACACCGGATTTGGCCAGGATTTATATGCATTCAAAATAACATTGGTCTAGCAATACGAATCGTTCATGTCTTTTCCACACACGAGCCATATGAAATTTATAAAATACACATATTACTATACACAGGTATAGATATATTATGTAGGAGCGACCGTATTTAAATTTCCTTTGTTGTGATGATAAAAAATAATCCCTTGCATCATTACTCAAAATTCATATTTTTCTAATACGTTTCCGACAAAAACTAATAAATCATAAATAGATCAAATAAAGAGTCTCAGTGGTATTTTTGTACACGCCAAAAAAAAATATCTTTTTATAAAACCAAAATTAAAATGAGAAATTCAATCAATCGAAAAAAAAATCACTTATCTCATCAATTTATATTATAATCATTCTTTGTACATAATAGTTAAAGTTATCATTTTAATAAATACACATATATTAGTCAATGATTCATAATCTTTTAGGGCGTTTTATCGAGTTGGAGTAAAAAAGTTTTCAAAACCTTTCGCCGAAAAATTTGTTTAAACCAATTTTTTTATCAACATTATTTTTTTAAATTTTATATTCTGAACGAAGTGATGAATTATTGATTATACAATGATTTGTGTTTTTTTATTTTTGTATTTTTATGTCTGACAACAACTTTTGGAGCTGTAAAAATACTACCATATCTTTTATATAGCAACTTTTCTGATAGGAAAGTAAATGTAGATGGTACTTGGGCAAGTCAAAAATACAATTTTTTCAATACTTTTTTAAAAAATCAAAAAAAACGATAAAAAAATTACGAAAAAACGGGAAATTTTACGCAAAATCACGTTTTTACAAACTACATTTTTTTAAAATGCTCTAACTCAAAAAAGAAACACCGCAACAACTTGAAATTTTCACCAAATCCTTATATTGGTGTTCTCTATACGTGATTATGTTTTCAAAGTATTTTGACATATTTTGACTTGTTTATAGAGAATTTAAATTTTCGATTTTTATAATTTTTTTTTTTTTTAAACACCTATAAAATTTCATTGGCTGGCTAAAAACTCTGGAAAATTTAATACAAGATATACGATAAGCTTAACTTATTGTGACTAAAAATATCGGAGATCGTTTCATTCAAATTTTTTTTATAAGCTCATAAATCTCAAATTTGTATAGAATGTGTCAAAATCACGATAATTTGCAAGTTTTTTTATAGATAAAAATTCATAAAATTATTTCTGTTTATAATTAAGGTTCAAAATTTTGACACTAGTTTTTTAATAAGCTAATCTTCAAAAATACATAAAAAAAATTTCTACTGGACCCTAAGGAAAAAATTTTATGACCGTTTGAAATTTAAATTCTTACGAAATTGCATAAAATAGCAATTTATGGTCAAACGGTTTTAAATATTTGTTATAATTCAAAAAGTATGAGTCGCAGAAATTTGAAATTTTCACCAGTTGTTAAGATAGGCATTTCCTTTATGTCATTTTTTTTCAAAATATTATATTGATTTTTAAGCCACTAATAAGCATTTACAAAATTCGAATTTTTTACATTTTTTTTTATAATCGGTGATAAAAAAAAATTGACTTTTACAAAATACTTGAAAATTTAATAGAATATCCCGCATAAGTAGTTTTTATTGTCATTCAAAAATCATCAAAATCCATTGGCACAATTTTTTTTTATAAGCGTTTAAAGAACAAATATTGACGTAGTATTACAACTAAAATACAACATAATATATTAAGTATTCCTATTCTAGACTAACAAATTATCTCCGTTCAGAATGGTTTTTTGTATGCAATTATTCAGATTTATTCATAATACAACATATCCTATGAACGTACCCCTAATGTACAGCAGATCGAATCTCCGTTTGGTCCTTTTTTTTACATAATTATCAATGTATGTACTCGCAAAAATGCCATGTAGGTACGTTATCATATCGTTTTGTACGTATTATTTCATTATACCACATTCGGAGCATCTAACTATATATGTTTATTTATTTATTTAAACGCTTGTGAGGGCTCAAGAACAATATATAATACATAGATAGTACAGTTTGTGTGTATAAAAGAACAAAGTAATATTAATCAACTTAATTAGTAATAACATTAGTAGAAGATGTATTTAAGTAATTTTTTTAATTTAAGGAAATTTTAGGAATTTCACCTTATGATTACTTTAGGGATGCTAGGCTTATTTATTGCATTCTTGCGCATACGGTCCGGTGGGTTGTTATAATCGTATGATGTTCTGTGATTTTTTATATAAATGTAGAACAAGAATGGGCCATGTATTGAGGAACATGGAATTGTATTATTTCCAAAAGTTCAGGATAAGATATAATTTGAATATGAAGTACCTATATATCATTGCGTTTTCTCTTGTTACCAGACAAGTTGAGACTCTTTTGGATCATTTTTAGTGGTGTAAATAAGAAAGGTGAAAATTCGTAGGTAGAATGTAGTCATTTATACCCAATATATTGTAAGAATCGTCTATGAACATGTTTAATTGATTCAGTTATGTAAAAAAATTACTATTTAAACGCGTAATATTCATACAGTTACTCAAATATTTTCGATATATTATCAAATTGACTAGAGAATATTAATAAGACGGTGCGAAATTTAAAACAGCATACCTCGATCGATTCTCACCACAATAATAAACCGTGGCGTTTACCATAGTAGGGACATTTTGAGCGAGAAGAAAACCGGAATTGGTTTCCCGTAAGGCAGGATCACATGAACATACTATCTCTGATTAGCGTTCGTTTGTTTGCATAATATTATACTCTAAACGTGTACACAAAACAATATACGATTACACGGACGTAGGTATAGGTAGGCCACGCATGTACACATGGTTGCATATACTATGCGATATTTCTACCTTCGTGGATTCGATATACGGCAGTATGTTAATTAATTAAGAAATAAGTTATAACGACTAGATCATCAGTTATGATCTAGTACGAAATCATATAAAGTGAAGTTTTATCTGTTATAGTGTATTATTTTAAGTGATAGTCTATAATTTTATATTTTTTAGCAAGTTGAAAAAAAAAATCGTTAACATTTTTTTTTCCTTTTTTCCAGATTTCCAAATATTGTTCTTCAAAACTCTCTTTTTTCCAAAAAAAAAAAAAAAAAAATTTGTCTGGAAATTTTAAATATACCTAAATGTTTTTTTCCGGTTTTATTCAGAGTTTTTGATCTTTAATAGCAGTTTAAGACCGACACTTTGAACAGTTGGGAAGATAAGTAGGTACTAGGTATCATACATATCATATCATAATATCATGGATACAATATCATCGAGAGGTAGGTTGTTATTAGATTTGTAATAAAAGTATGAAAAACGTAAAATCTTAAAATCATTGTTGTTTTCTTTCATTTAAATAAAATTCAGCCAATTTAATTTTTTTTCTGAAATAAAAACAACATCATTATTTTACTCAAATAATTAAAAAAAAATTTTTGATTGTATGTTTATTTTTTGCAGATAGTTGTAAAATATATACGTTATAACATCATAAACAATTTCACCACTTAACAACTCTAACTAGATCGTGAGTTAAAACCACTGGTTTTCCAATTAATCAACATACTGCAAACGCGAATAATATTATTGTCATATTCAAGCGAAAGCGATATTATAATTATAATGTATACAAGTAGTGGGTTATCGTATATGGTATATCGTATATAACTGCGCAGAGAAACATTTCCAAATTTCGAAAATCGGGTCGATTCTGTATAAATACTATATGTATATTATTGTAGGGGTCTCGTTTTAATTCTATTGTTTTAACATCGTAATATTGTTGTCTAATTTTACCTACCAAACAATAATGCACGCATAAATCCTACCAACAATTCACCCATTTATAATAATAAAATTATTATTTAAACCCACTGAACCATCAAAAAAATCGTACAATAAACGATTAAAAAATCCAATAAGAAAAGTTTATGCGTGGGCACATTTATATATAATATCGATTATACCTTCGTGTACCCAGTAATTTGTTTGATGACTCATTAAACGTTTTAGTTTTTATGAAAATGTAAAGAGTAGACTTGGGAAGTTGATAAAAGTATTTAATAAAAATAAAATATCAACACATGAGAAAATATCCATTTGTAAAATTTTAAATAAATGTAAATACATCAACACACGTTAGATTCATATTATTATAATATGTTATTAAGATTTTGAAAGTAACGATGGCTGAAACTACGATTTTGCTGATTTCAAAAATAGCTTCTATAAACCTAAAAGGATAGGAAACAATTTCCAGACAATTTAACTTTTCCATTTTTGATAGCCCAATGCACACATATAAATATATATTATACAAGCACACTGGTACAAAAGAACATAAAACACATGCATGTATTTTCAAACAATATATATCACCAGTAATATCAAAGTTAAAGACATCATTTGTACATCCAAACGATTAGCACGTAATTATGAGTTAAAATAATTTTGAATTATCGCCTGCTGATAACTAGACATCTTAACATAAATAACAAAACAATTATAGTAATTCATGTAACATCTTTAATTATTCACAGATAGGTAGTCTTATTTGTATAAATTATACAAAATCACTTTTAATTTTAATCTTAAATAAAACCAGAAAGCTATTGTGATATATTTAAATACTTATTTACTTTCAAACAGTGTCAATTGTTACCAAAACATTAATGCACAATACGTCAATGTATAATTTTAAATGAATATATAATAAGCATACACCACATACTCATTTACCAAACTAACATTTTGTACAAAGTATACATTTTCCTGTCATAACGACGCAATACCCAAAAGGATTCTAAAATTCAATAATGATGAATCAAAATTTAAATTATTTATGGTGATATAGTGACATATAATGATGAGCGTTACTTTACTACTGTCTGTTTACTGCATGTAGTACCTATTAATTTAGATAACTATACTAGGTTTCAAATAATTAATCGCAAACATATACATATACTCTATCATAGTAATAACATTTAGTCAAAAAGATACAAACAGATTAATGAAATAAACTTGTCTTTAATAACAAAGACAAACATGCGTAATTTTCACTAAAGAGTTCTCAGAAGTGTGCGCAATATATAGCACACCGTTTTAGACGCTGTACTCAAATCAAACATATCTTAATAGTTATAATTATTATTACTTATGAATAATAAATGATAGTGAACGGTAATTATCTGCATTAATTACACCTAAGCCAATTAGGTTAAATTGATGTAAAAACTTTTGTTTTTAAAATGACTGCTAAAATATATTCTCGTTTTTAAAACTCGAAAAATCCTAAGATTAACTTCTGCAATAATATCATTGATTGGGAAGGGAGGCAAATATCTCGATTTGTCAACAATAAAGATAAATTATTTCAAAAGTTATAATAGAAAAAACCCACAAGTATTCCGTAAATAATTCAAGTGTCACATTCGAAACGGTCATTATAGATTCCATGAAAATTAAATAACGCGCTTGAGCAGTAATAAAATCACTAGGTAAGTTAAAAAAAAAAAATATTATTACAATGGGGAATCAACAGGGTTCAAAGTATTAGGACGACTGATTTCGAATTTCGTTCATATTTTCAAGTTATATACGTATAAATATATGTAGATATATGTATATTTATATTCAAAATTAAGATTTAGAAAATATTTAGAAAGGTATGTTTTCTTTTCACTATATAAATGTAATTTTTAATTAAAATTATCTATATCCATCATGTAAGTACACACTAAATATCCATGAAGACATAATATTAATAGAACCGTTGAGGTTCAGGAAAGCTGTTGGTATAGGAACACCATATAGAATTCACGTTCATGAACTTCTATACTAGGTCGTATTCCCAGTGCATTTTTCGAGACCCATGTCTAGAATCCATACGTCATGTAGTCGTCAACGTTGTGAGTTAGTGATCTAGGACTCTGTCATAGTGATAATAGTAATATAAATAATTTATAAAAAAAAAAAAATATTATATGTATTGTTCTTACATCTAGTCGGCATTCTGCAGATCTACAAATTTCTTAACACCGTATTTGTGTGCTTTACCTACAAAGTACGATACGAAGAAAAAAATGATCAAGACACTAAAAGTTCGAAAATTTGTCTCTATATACATATTATACTATGATTATTATTCCCCGTAGGATTACGATATGTCATAGTATGTTTTGCGTGCGTACAATGTTTCGTCGGAATTAAAATCGTATTTGAGTGAACCCGACAACGGGACTACATATTATTATAATATTATTATACGCAACGAGTTCACGTAGTCTCGTGCGTTGTAGGCCACCCGGGCGACAGCAGCGCAGCGTCGAGTGCAGATGCGCCGGAATGCATTTATCGACCCGTTCCTGGACACGCTAACTGTGACAAAAATACCTCTCCCTCCGGATCTCGGGGGTCGGTGGTTGCACTCTATCATCCCATCTCGTCACCGCTTCATATCTAACCACCACCATCGCCGCCGCCGTCGTGACGTGCCCCTAATAAATAAAATGAAAAGTCACGAGCCTAGGGCACATATAATATAATATTGAAATATATACATTTTAAGAACTGCAACTATTAAAACCATACCGGATTAATACAAAATTAAAGTATTATCACCGGTAACGTTTTCAGGTCGTCATTTCGTTGTCAAAGATATTTCATGTACAATATTTATTGTGCGACTGAAAACAAATGAAACGATTTACAAACCGTTTAAAAACTTATGTAAATACTACAGTTAGGTTAGTACGGTCATATGAAGTTAATATGAAATAACTAAATAGTTATTAGTAGTGTTATTACACTGATTATTTTCCATAGATGTACGCACTGTTTACTTTCACGGGAATATCATATAGCTGATGTACCTCATTTTTCTATTTCAATGGCATATATTGTAGGAAGACACTATTCATAAATAAATTATGATATAAGCAATAAGTGACGACAAGTTTATAATGTTACCAAAAATCAAATAACGTCATGCAGATTTATGGAAAATAAAATTACTATATGGAACCGGAAAACATAGAGGTCAACTAGCTCGTTTGTATTTTTGTTTTTCCGCCAGATAATTCTTACACACGGGCTATTTCATTTCATTTGCATAGTATTATTATAGCAACTGACAGACGTAAAACAAGTGGCTATTTAGTGTATTCATAATATTCATTATTATGAATATTACGGAGTTATTACTCCGTATGTATAATAATTATAATAAACAATAATTGTTTATATATATATATATATATATATTTATTTATTTATTTATTTACTATAACAATCTGTATCTTTAACACAATATTGGCTAAAAGTAGAAAACGCCTGAAGAAAAAAAGGTATTCTGAACTCTGAAGAAAGCAGTCACCCATTGACACCATTTTAACTTATTAAAATAATAAAATGTAATTTGATTAATACCTTATAGAAGATCTCAACACCACATGCGCTTTAAGCGTTTTGAGAGATATTCAAATATAGTAGCTGGGGTCATATTTTGGACAAAAGGATTACTTTAAGTACCTAGACTGTTTTGAAATCTTTAATAAAAGGATTTGGCTTCCTCATTTATAGTTTTTAATTTTAATTGTTATAATATAATTTATTATTTCCTTGTTATTTCCTGAGAAAAGCATTTTATTATGACAAGTTTATTGTAAATATATATACCTCCATTTTGTATCCAAAAACAAAAACGGTTTATTTGTATCTAATTGACGCATTTTCTGCTAATTAAATTCTAACACTGCAGCAGATTACTTAGAATTTGTCAGGGAAAAATGAGAAAACAACTGATTTATAGAATCGTTTAGATAACGTCATATAACATATCCTCGCCAAGTACTTATCAATTACCGTACTACTATAACCATACAGTTGAATACAATGTATAATAATATTCAAATTTCATATAGTAAAAAGTATTTTGATTCCCCCTCCGATTCAAAAGTTCAGAACAGTTTTGGCACAAAGTTATGAGCACCTACTGGTTAATATTGTGGAAATTTTAAAGTTTGAATATCACGTACTATTAAAATCTAATGGCGGTCTCATAATACTCAATGACTCTAAGTAATTCGTCAATTATTTGAATATGTTTCATTCCAGACATTTCTTTGATTTCATATACTTGTGATTTGTCTAAGTTCGTTTTATTAATACGGATAAACAAATCATTTTAATATATAATCAAGCCAACAGTACAGATTCAAATGATGAATATATAATTTGAAAACCATAAGATTTTGAACACTATGCCCACACGGTCCCTGCATACACCTTTATCCATATAAGATATATTAATAAATCATTTATCATACAAAATTTAAAAATAAAAATGAATACAATATAGTTTAAACTTTATGGAATATCGAAAACTTTATTTTCAAACAGAGCCAAAAGTAAATTAAAATATGTAAAAAAAACATTCATAATATCATATATTTATTTGAATATTTCTATAAATTATGGTAAGTTTGCTCTTTTTCATCTTTTAATATTATTCTTTTGGGACCACAAGTTTCTTCCACCTCAACACTAATTACCCAAAAACTGACATAGTTACACAAGTATTTAGAAATTATATTATTTTTCATGAGTTTTGATTTATAAAAAAAATTAAGAACGATTTACTGATAGTACTGACGTTCCATGAGTTCCTCTTAAAAAAATTAGTAATAGAAATAAATTACAATTTCTAAAGAATTAGTTAGGATACTCAGTTCACCTCGCATTCAAGCACTGATTATATGTTAATAGAAGCTATATTGATAAAACCAAAATAAAAAAATTATTCTATCTGGGACTAAAAATAGACTGAAGTTGTGTTGCAGATATTTTTAGATTCTGAACGGAGTGATGGAATCTATTTTACAATGATGTGTGTTTTTTTTTATTTTTTGTTTTTTTTTTTTGGGTCTGAGGACACGATTTTTGGTAGTAAAAAGGCTTCGATTTTCTTAAACAGCAACTTTTCTGGAAGAAAAGTGAATTTAGATGGTACTTGGGCAAGTCAAAAATCCAACTTTTTCAATACTTTTTAAAAAAATTAAAAAAAAAACGTTAAAAAAATTACGAAAAAACGGGAAATTTTACACAAAATCACGTTTTTACAAACTACATTTTTTAAAAATACTCTAACTCAAAAACGAAACACCGCAACAACTTGAAATTTTCAACAAATCCTTATATTGGTATTATCTATACAAGGTTAAGTTTTCAAAGTATTTTGACATATTTTGACTTATTTATAGACAATTTAAATTTTCTATTTTGGTAATTTTTTTTTTTTTAAACATCTATGAAATTTAATTGGATAGCCTAAAACGCTTGAAAATTTAATACAAGGTTTATAATAAGTTAAAATTACCGTCACTAAAAAATGTCGGAGATCGTTTCACTCAAATTTTTTTTATAAGCCCATAAAGCTCAAATTTGTATAAAATGTGTCAAAATTCACGATGATTTGCTAGTTATTTTGTAGATAAAATTTCATAAAATTTTTTCTGTTTATACTTAAGGTTCAAAATTTTAACACTAGTTTTTCCATTAGCTAATCTTCAAAAATATATAAAAAATTTCTACCGGACCAAAAGGAAAAACGGGTGGGCCTCGCTCTGCTGTACAGTTGGGGGTAGAGTGCACCTCGTTTATAGGATAGGTCATTATTACAATGGATTTGTTAAATTTGAATGCAATGATAGATATCATTGTATACAAATAACGATTCTGAACGGAGTTAATATGTTTGTCTAAAATGTTTATATAAAAATATAGTAATTTATATTTAAATTGAATTATAATGCAATTTTGTAAAAATTTAAATTTAAAACAGTTATAAAATTTTTCCTCTTAAGTGTGGTAGAATTTTTTTTATATATTTTTGAAGGTAAGCTTATAGACAACCTAGTATTAAAATTTTGAATCTCAAGTATGAACAGAAAAAATTTTATGAATTTTCAACTACAAAATAACTTGCAAATTATCGCGATTTTAACATATTTTATACAAATTTGAACTTTATGGGCTTATAAAAAAAATTTGAGTGAAACCATCTCCGATATTTTTTAGTTACAATTAGTATTACTTATATTTAATCCTTTAATACATTTTAAAGAGTTTTTGGATAGCCAAAAAAATTTTATAGCTATTTAAAAAAAAAAAACTTATATAAAACGAAAATGTAAATTGTCTATAAATAAGTCAAAATACTTTGAGAACTTAACAATGTATAGAGAACGCCAATATAAAGATTTGGAAGAACAACGAATATTGACATAAAATTACATGTAAAATATAATATAATATATAAAACTCTAGACTGACAAATCATATCGGTTTTTTTAAAATGCTCTAACTCAAAAACGAAAAATCGCAACAACTTGAAATTTTCACCAAATCTTTATATTGGCGTTCTCTATAAATGGTTAAGTTCTCAAAGTATTTTGACATATTTTGACTTATTTATAGACAATTTACATTTTCGTTTTATGTAAGTTTTTTTTTTTTAAATAGCTATAAAATTTTTTTGGTTATCCAAAAACTCTTTAAAATGTATTAAAGGATTAAATATAAGTAATACTAATTGTAACTAAAAAATATCGGAGATGGTTTCACTCAAATTTTTTTATAAGCCCATAAAGTTCAAATTTGTATAAAATATGTTAAAATCGCGATAATTTTCAAGTTATTTTGTAGTTGAAAATTCATAAAATTTTTTCTGTTTATACTTGAGATTCAAAATTTTAACACTAGGTTGTCCAGAAGCTTACCTTCAAAAATATATAAAAAAAATTCTACCAGACTTAAGAAGAAAAATTTTATGACTTTTTTAAATTTGAATTTTTACGAAATTGCATTTTAATTAAATTTAAATATAAATTACTATATTTTTATATACACATTTTAGACGAACATATTAACTCCGTTCAGAATCGTTATTCGTATACAATAATATCTATCATTGCATTCAAATTTAATAAATCCATTGTAATAATGACCTATCATATAAACGAGGTACACTCCACCCCCAACTGTACAGCAAAGCGAGGCCCACCCGTTCTTTTTTTTTATTTTTTTTTTTTTGAGTCCAAATAACTCTATGACTTATAATTCACTGACTATCATGTCGGTTGATTATATTTTTCATATTCATAAAACGAATGAATAGCAAAAAGGCCAATGCCTAACCAACCCGTCTGTACCGAACCTGGTAATTTAACTGAAATACATTTTGGCATTCTGTTGATGTAAATAAGAAACCGCAGTTGCAACAATATTGTTGAACGTTTAAGGTAGTAGTATTTATGTGTTCTATTATAGGTAGGTACATCTTACCTGTCACGTTCTTGATCGGTGATCCCCGGGCAACATTTGTCGTGGCACGGTTTGTGGTGGCACACTCACGACAGTTATGTTTATTAGGTTCTTATATTTTGACACCATAGGTAGTTTGAAATAGTCAACGACGGGCACCGTGTTATGTGATATCGTACTTGTGGTACATGATAATCGTAGATGCGTGCAAGACTGAATTAATTAATTGTATACTATAAAAATAATAAACGGTAAACGAATTATGCAATATAACAAACACAATTCGCGTTCGTGGTGACGAAAAAGATAGACCGGTTCAAAAGTCGTGTATTCAAAGAGGACGTCGTAGTGTAGCTTTATGCCTCCTTTCCTTATTTTGAAGAGCGGGGTGTCGATGCGACAACACTGCGTGCCACGGTCGGGTCATCGGCCGTCGCGTGTCGGATGATCACTGGTTGACGAGAGAACAAAGGCGCGGTCGGACGTTTCGATAACGGCTATCGCCTAGGTCCATTCAAATAAATTCGCCAGACCAAACCGGTATAGATTTCCCCTTCAAAAGTGAACCGGTTTATTTTAATAATTAAGAAATTCGTTGTTCAATTTATAAATTAAACACACCAGTTTACTTTTTTTTTTAATTTTTTCGACCACCATAACGAGGTGGTCGAAAAATGCTGACCACGGTTTGTTCCCACCTATTAAACCGATGTTTCACCTTATTTCATTTGTTATCATTATTACGGTAATCAAACTAAACTACGCATATACGTAAATACTATTATAATATAAATTATATATTTATATAAATAATATCATGCGAAGACGGATATGAAGTATTAGGTCTTCAAGATACTCAGTATGAAAATGACAATAGTCAAGCATCTAATTCTCACAAGTATGTATGATATTTATTAAAATATTAGGAATGTACTAATAACTTAACGAAAAATTGTATTTTCTAGGTTTATGGTCAGTATCAGCATCTAAGATATTAATGGCTTTAAGAGAACTAAATAATGATCAATTCAATAAAGCTAAAAAAAAAGATCAAAAAGAATTTTTAAAGCAAAATGTTTCAGATGGATTAAAAAAAAAAAGATTATTATCATGACGCGAACTAATATGACGAAAAACGGAGACGTTTACTGTCTCATTTCCGCCTGGTGCGTGGCTTATCAAAACGTTTTGGAAGTGGAGGAATAAAATGACAGTACTATGTGTTGATGAGAGATATATCCTGTCACTATCAGTAAGAATAGCTATTTAAGCTAATGACATTTACAATTTTTTTTTCTCATTTTTTCTAAGTTCGAATTAGGATTATGTTTTTTTATCTATTTATTGATTTTCTTCACTGTGTTTATGTATTTTAAAAATGTGTTATAATATTGATACATGAATCTTCGGTAATTAAATCATTATTCAATTGTTTGACTGATTCGATACAAAAGTCTATATCTTCATTAAGAATTAACATACAATGAAAAATATCGGTTTTGTTTGTAAAGTTTGAAGACTTGAAAAACAAACAGCCGTAAAAAAAAATGTAATACAACTCAATTATCGGTAGGTAGACCTCATATTTTTGTTATTTCATTGATCAAAACCACAAGTATTTCATTAAATTAGATTTGACAAATTGGAAAAATGGAAAGAAAGCATGATGGCTATTAAAGGACAACTTATCAGCAAGTTAGGTGAGGCTAGTAGAATTAAGTTACAAAAGTTGGATGTTTTTAAACGAATGTTTAATTTAACTTAATAAAAATATTTATTTTATAGGGATGATTGAATATATATATATATAAGTTACTTCTTTTTTTTATTTCAATATAATATACAAATGTATACATTTTTTTATTTTTGAAATGCATACCTAATTACTTTTATGGTTACGTATGTTTATAATATTTGTTAGGTAAATGTTTAATTCATACATTCCATGTATTCTGACATGATATTTTAGGCTGAGATTAATTAATAAGTGTTATTGTTATTTTTATAATCTTTCTTAATATTCTCTTCTGATTATACACATTTATTTATTATACAATAACATCTGTAATTTTTTGTGTTTAATAATTTTCAATACATATTTTTATAATTGTTTTTAGATTCTGAACAGTGTTACAATTGTATTGATTTTACGATGACGTATATTTTTTTAATGTTTTCTATTTTTGTGTCTGACAACACCTTTTGGAGCAGTAAGAATTCTTCAATTTACTTATATAATATTTTTTCTGAAAGGAAATTGAATGTAGATGGAACTTGGGCAAGTCAAAAGTTAAACATTTTCAATACTTTTCAACATCGTCGTGTAAAACTGTAAAAAAAAATTACATAAAACCAAAAGTCAGAAAAAAGCTACATTATCACCATCATCGATCGTGGATGGCTTAAAATAGATTGACCAACAGTTAAAAAAATAGAAAAATACAAGTATCGTGAGTACGTCTCGGTCAACCAGCAAACACATCGATAAATACTTTAACTCTGCATCAACGATTCCCTAAAAAGTTACTTCAGATATTTTGGTGTCATACTTAAGCGATGGAAGTATTTCATATCAATCGTTCGATAAGGAAATATTTTTAAACAGTCGGGACAAACCAATGCGCACCATGAATTTCCAACCAAACCTGTATGTAAAACATTTCGTATCTACCGCATTCATAAACCGGAATCAATAAATCGGTACTACAATAATGTTTACGACCTGGTCCTTAAGAGAGATAGAGAGAGAGAGAGAGAGAGAGAGAAAATATAACCATGTTTTAAAAATTTCGTAGACCGTCTCTGTTCAAACACTAATTGCAAGCTAATTAACCTGCAACCGGTCATCACAACAACACGGCGGGTGGTAAACTTTAGGAATCGTCTCTGCCTCCCGCTGTTTCCTATCGTCGTCGGTCATACGATTCGGCGACGGCGACAACGACGCTTTCACGTGGTGTATGTCTCATCAGTACGTGCGTTTGTCATATTTTTGCCGTATTTGATCGTTCCACGCCTTTTCTGTCTCCTTGGTGCCGTTTGAACCGTATCACGAGGGTATATGGGGGTCGTGTTCTTTTTTTTTTTTACCCAGTGTTGTCTCCGCGGAACAAAAACAAATTTATACCCCATAGTCCGACTCGTCCGGGGAAAAACAAATAAATTTGTTTTCAGACCAACGTTTCCGACTAGTTACATCGAAAACAGGTAGAACGGATAATATGGCCATTACCTATCGATAATATACCCGGTTATGTTGTTCTTCCGACTAGTCGGACTGTCGGATCAAGCCGGATCGGATCGGAACGGAATCGGTTTCAATAAAAGGGCAATTTCGTCGTGTCCGTATGTCGTCCGGTCGATCGAACGATCTAAATATTCCGTTATTTATTGCCGTGTAGTAGTAATAATAATAATATTGTGTATTATATCGTCGACTTACGAGTCGCGGAAACGTTCTGCAAAACGCGTTGTCCAAATAATGTATTGCCGAGTGAGTCGGGCTAAGACGAAGTATTATTACTATTACTGTTGTTCGGTACAGGTAATTAATAAGTAATAACCAAAATGGGTCGTACGATCCTATTTCATTTTCTTGGAATATTGCTATACTATGGTCCGACAAACAATCCGCAATAATCATAGCACATTTGATAGACAATCGTTATTTTGCTGCCATTTGTATTATTTGACATTATTATTTATGTATTATTATTCAGACAATTATTGGATTATCGAGTAATGCTTACAAAAATAATTTTCAATAATTGTTTACCATAATATTGTGTTCCGTAAACTATAGAAGTTGTTAATTCTTTAATCTTTGAGACCCAAAGTTTGTATATTTATATTATTATGGATTTATACTTTATAGTTTAAATTACTTTATACCATGATTCAATGGCTTTCATACTTTTATAATTTATTTGGCCACTACATATTATTCTCTCTCCGTGAACATTATGAATCTTTCATTGGTATAATTTTAGGGATCGAGTAATTGTGAAAATAGAAGAGGGTTAGAATGACTAAAAACTAAATTTTTTTATTTTTTTTTTTTTTAGAAGAAAAATATACAATTCATATCATATCATGGACACAATGAATATACATGTTAAGAGAAAATGTTGAAAGGAGCCACCCAGTGATGACACTTTCAATTTTGGTTTAGTTTTTATTTATTTATTTATTTTTTTTTTTGTTATTATTATTATTAATGCAATAGATCTCTGCACTAATTACGTTTAAGTAGTCTTGGAGAGTTACCTGGGATTATGAGGGATGATAAATTCTTGATGAGAGGATTTGAATGAGTAGATAGACGGTAATGAAATTTTTTATAAAAACGTTTGGCTGTCATGAATAATTTTTAAGTTACAATCTATATGTAGAGTATGATTTGAAATATATGGAGGGGCATTTAATATTTTTCTTAATGTTATATTTTGAAAAGATTTTATCTTATTTATATTGGATTTTTTAGCGTTTCCCTATAGCTAGAGTCCGTATGTCTAGATGGGTTTTAATAAGGATTTGTAGATGAGGCATTTAATATTGATAGGGGTGACCTTGTTACCAATTAAATGTTTCAGTTAAAAACTAAAACTAAAATTGAAATTGAAATCAGAAAATACCTAAATCTATATTGTATAAAATAAAACTGATATCAATGTAAAAGTAAAATTGAAATCAAAAAATTGTATTTCAGTTACAAGCATTGGTGGCAGCCAACTTCAAACACTATTATCATACGGGTAGAGGTATCCACTACATAATCCGTTGTCAAGTGTATTAACTATTTTTATGTTCCACCCCTAGAGTAATAATTATTATATCTGTCGACGTCTGGTACAAATAAATTTCCTTCGTCTACACGAATATACTATTATCATGAAACCGAACATCCCGATACCCTAGTTTACACGGATTAAGAATTAAAAAGTTATTTTAAATTATAATATATATATAAATTTCATTTCGTGGATTTTCTATTCTATAATCAAAATTACATTGGCTGCCACATCAGATACTTAAACAGTTACAAGCTTCTATATAATAGATATAAGAATACGCGTTTAGTCTAAATTCGGTGCAATAATCTCTTAATCGTTTACAATCGAACAGCCCTAGTAGTTTATAGGATGGGCCTCGTAATAAATATAATATTACTCGTAGTTTTTTCGGGCGCATAATTTAAAGTTCGTAAAATTTTGACAAAAATTCAAAAATTTGAGAATATTTCGTAAAATAATAATAAAACATATTTATTCGTGCAGCAAAACTTTTAGATAACAGAAAATATTTTATTCAAGTTATAAAACTAAATATCCTTTATACATTATGGCATTCATTACTTCATTAGGTTATAGTTTTTACTGCTATAATTTATTGTTAGTTAAACACCATTTTTTTCATAATTTAATATCATAATAGATGTTAATTTATACACATTTTAATTCATAGTTCTTTTTACAATAGGTAACTATACATTATGTTTCATTTAAATTCATTTATATATTTCCACAAAGATTTTTTACAGTAATTTAAATTAATATTTATTTTATCTCTTGCAGGCTACAAGATTTTCGAGTTATCTTCACAGTACATATAAATATTCAATATTTAATTAACTGTACAAAAATATTTGATGACATATTTGAAAAATACTCCAACAGGTACTTAAATAAAATATACGTTTTTCATTCTATGCACGTGCTTTGGATGGAAAAAATAACCATTGAAACATAAGTTGAATAAAAAATAAAGAAAATAAAAACATTTAGATTCTTTTTTGGAGGAATTCAATTATTATTTTTTCAAAGGCCCAATAATGTAGAACTTTTTCTTTTTTCCTATGACAATAACTTTTTTTAAATGAAATTACCCCATGGTGCTAATTCTTTTCTTAGTTTTTCGCTTTCTTCTCTTTATGTGCCACAAACTTATTTCGGTTTATTTACACAATTCAGCCAAAAAGTTTTATGCTTAATTCAATTTCCGAAAGCTCTATGTAATTGGTGTGACTAAAAAGCGGAAAAAGGTACAACTTGGTCGCATTTGACTTGTGTCGGATTCTTTAATTAACGGCGAACTTGTCTCCGCCGGAATCTCAAAAGGAAACATTTAAAACGGAAACTTTATCGGAAACTTGGAACTTAACTCTCGTTAGAAGCATAATTTGATTTCCAATTTTAAAATAAAAATAGAATTCATATTAGATAATACTCTTTTAAAATAATCAAGTATTTTGAATGAAAAAATAAAAAACTTTAAATAATTGTTGAGCAGTTTAACTTTAATTAAGTACTTAGACATGATGCCCACATGGCCACATAGTAATAACTCATATTGGTAAACGTTACCGTTACCGATGATAATAGGCAATAGCTATACTTTGACGTTAAAAGTAATTAATTTCAATCTCGGACTCGGAAGTTTTCATTAAACACGTTTATTAACAATATAATTTCGTAAATAGGTTATATCTTTGTGATAAATTATATATTATATTCCTAAGATTTTCGCTAAAATTATTTTAACGTTATGGGGGTAACGTTACACGGACTGTGATCGTGCTTCGCGTTTTTGTGACCGAGGATGATGCGTAATATTCCACCCACGAATTCACAGCGTGTAACGAATTTTATGATAACACTCGCATGTTTATGAATTTATTATTACTGCTTATTATGCTTGCGTACACGTGTGTGTTTGTGTGTGCACGTGTGTGTGTGTGTGTGTGTGTGTGTGTGTGTGTGTGTGTGTGTGTGTGTGTGTGTGTGTGTGTCTATTGCATGTCAATTCGTTATTTACGGTTTCCAGTGGTCAATCGTGTTATACGAATCGGGTTTATAAAACATTTTTGGCCACACAGTATCCAATGTTTGTTTGGACCTACGACCGAAATTCTACGTACGAGAGACGTAATTAACAATTTACAATACTATTGTCTATTACACATGGGTGTGTACACGTGTTCTACCCGACGAGATCTATACGTTTTTGGCGATTACATCTTCTTCTTCTTCTTCTTCCAATGTTTTTAATGATCCATTTAGAACCATCGCTGCTTCTATCACGCTCCTCCACCTTCCCCTATCCCAATCCACTTCTATATTGAGCAATGAATTGATTTCATCAGGTTTTTTTTTTAACTGTATCGTACCATCTTTGCCAAGGTCTGCCTCTTGGTTTTTTCCCTGTTAACTTTTTTCGGTGACTTTTTTAATGAGTTGCTCGCCAGATGTATCTCGAGTAGAGGAATAACTTGGCAGTCATATAATGTATAATATTTTTAAACTATAATAATAATAACTGCACCCAGAGTGAGCTTCAAGATCTAAAACAGAGGGAACTAGTAGCTTTAATAAAAAAAAAAAAATAAGTTAAAATTAATAAAATCTAACTATTTTCACTGTATAAATACAAAAATATATGTATAGGTACTTAGTATAATTGACATGTATTTCAACATCAGTCACCTTCTTTATTTCAGTACAGACTACCAGATTGATTTTTTAACAGTGTTTTAATATAAGTTGTTTTTTTCTAAACGCTCAATGCTGAATAGTATAGGTTTTACTAGAAAACTTGGTATGGGAGGCATGGATTATGGCCGCTATATGCACCCATCCCCTCAAAGCCATCACTGAACTATACTATGAAAAACGTTGTTTTATTCTCACATTTGGAATTAAAGACGGACAATTTTTAATATAGAATTGTAATACACTAATACAATGTGATTGTTTTCTTACAGAACATGGTCTAATATCAATAACACGATTAATTCTTACTGATTTTTGGTTTGAACGTAGTGATATCACGTTTCGACATCCTAAAACTTTTTAAATCGATTTTTTCAGAGTAATAATTGAATTTGATAACAAATTTTATGTGTAATTTGATTTATTCGTATTTTTCGATACAACGATTAATGATGATTTCGATTTTCAAATTGTTCGACTTCCTTTTGGGCGCCCTTAAATTATTGTGAACATACCTATATCGTTCCCTCTTAAAATAAAAATTGAAAAAAAAAATACGTCCAAGATAATGTAATTTGAAACCCATAATGATTTATGCTGCTGTACTTTCATCGGTTTTAACGACAACGACTGTGTTCGATGTGAAACACTAATTTTATTTTAACACATTTTATACATGTGTTCGACTCTTAAGCCCATCACGCAGAATTACGTATCAATAATAATAATATTTTACGTCTGTAGTGCCTACAAATAATGTACACTACATGTCAGCTGGTGTTCATTCCCTTTGGTTTTACACTTTCCATAAAATAGTCAAATAGATATAAAAAAGTAACTTTGAACAATAAAATAATACCTAGCATAGCTTATTCAGCGTTACAGCAATATACATTTTATAAATGAATATATATATCATTACACCTAATACACAAATATACAATAATATTTAAATAAATATAAATTATTACTCTATAATAATGTAGACTAATCAGAAATACTCTTCAATATCAGTTAAAAGTTTTAAATATTACTTCTTATTTGATTAGAAACCAGTAATCATTAACCAAAACTTTTAAGATTGACTAACTATTTTCAGTATAGCTTAAAAGTATCTGCCAGATATTAACCGAATATAAAATCCTCGGGTAATTAACAGCTAATTGTTACAGTTTTTGCTTATTGTATTCGAAAAAACTTAATACATACACTTTAATGTTTTTTGAATATTATATAATATGATAATAGTTCAAAATAGGTATAACATAATTTATATTATATCTATGATGTACTTATTATAAAGATTGTATTTATTTATTATTACTATTTTTTTTTTTTTTTTGTATTTGTGGCATTATTATACAAAATATACAGTAGTAATTTACTACTAGTAAATATGCGCGAAAATGTCTAATATTATAATATCAGGAGGTGAATGTATACTTATAGTTTGTCGCGTCGTATAGTCATATACATTCATTAATAAGGCGATGCCATTTAGTTGGAAAAATTTTAAAAATTCACATTATGCCTTTTAACCAAGAATTTACTCGTTTAATAATTTCAATAAAATCTTAATTTTATTTAATTTATGAAATTACTGCTGGTTTGAGTTGGTTACGTGTCTGTGATACTGGAATAAAATATTCGAATTCCTGCTTTAATAAAATTTTAAATAAAAATTACATGGAAAATTTACCATCCAAAAATAAAAATGAATAATAAAAATGCCTGTGTACAATCATTATATTTTAACTATCATAATATATAACATATTTTAACATAATATACTAATCATAATGATTTGTATCTATATTCACATTGATTATACTAATATTTAGTAATTATACACAAAATCAAACGATGCTGTTACTTTTATTTATTTCATATAATATTAAAATATTAAGATGTAAATTAAATTATAAATTATTTTTCTATAGTTGAAAACTGCGTCAAGCTTTATTTAGTTAATTCAATTATTTAAAAAAGGTACATTTAATTTGATTATAAACAATGACGATTTTGCTTTGAAATACACGCATAAATAATACAAAACTGTTTATCATTATAATTTTATTATTTAAACTTAAACTAATTGCAGCAATAAGTCAACAATAATAGGCCATAATATATAGTATTCGGATTAATTTCTGTTTTATAAATTATACAATTTAAACTAGGATTATTCCTTATCGTATTTTCCAGTTCGAGATAAATAATTTATTCGCCAAGGAAGTTTATTCTTGTTCCTCATCTAATTTCTTAATTAATTTGATGATAAACTATATTTAGTAGGCTTAATTTCGCACTGGTTTTTATTTAACTATGGCCACTAAAAGTTTTAATATACTTCACCGCGGTCGGTAGTATAAAATAAAATAAAAAGTGATAAAATAAATGAATGACGTAACTTCACAATGTCCACCCACACAATATTAAGAAAATACTGAAAAACCTATGCCAACAACAAATGGATAAATCTATTTAAGGGAGCTGAGTGATAAGGGACGGTGGCAGATGTGAATAATGCTTATGGTTGTACCGGACCTAAACCAGTATGGGAAACGGGACAAGAGGACGGGCAATCGTAAATCAGAGATAGTGGAAGATATGCCGCGGGGGTGAGGAGGTAACGAATAAATTGTCGAAAACTTCTCTGCTTGAGAGGTCTAAAGGGTCTGATGGAGATTTGTACTTAAAAACTTCTACGAGCAACTTTATTGCTGCATACAGAGCGATTATGGATAAGTGTATCTTAATTTTTTTATACACCTGAAGGTTCGAGCTCTAATATTAAATATTTATGCACTCCGATATGCCTATATGGAATTCAGAATCTATACAAATGTTTAATCACACTTCAATGCAGATTACACGCACGTATAAAATCGTTGTACTGTCTCAATGGTGTACCGAAGAAGTGTATGTTTACTACCAAAGTATACAAACAACACGTTAATAGTTCACATGGTATTTTTTATTAAAAAGTCAATTTTCTTGTCAAAATCTTTCTTGTAACTCAATATATAACCAGAATGGAATTTATACAAGTGAAAAAATATTTTAGTTCAATAGTTCTACCGTTGGATATCATTTTCATTTTACTTTTGTCTCGAATATAAAAAATGTATACTTTTACATTTTTGTTTTATTATAGTTACTCGATACGTGACTAATGTTTTTCGAGATCTATATCAACATTCGGTATAAAAAGTTATCATATTCTTCGGAAATGATTCGAGTTATCTTACACAATTTATGATACAACCGAACTCGAAAATGTGAAAAGTATCATTAAAAAATATCATAAAAGATGAGTATATATCAGTTATAAAAATATTACTAGAACTTTTTCCAATACAAGGATTATTTCTTTATAATTGACCGTGACACCATGAAAAGCAAGAAAAGTAGTTGTGCACTACATCAAAAGAAAGTTTCCTGCTTTTTTGACTAGAAATTCATTAAGTTGTTTTTATTTCGTAACAAAATTTAATCTTCGTTCAAAATGTTTTTTATTAGACAATGCTAATGCAGTATTAAGAATACAAAGGAGAAAGGGGGTACCCAATAAAATTACGACAATGTATTTAAAAAAAAAATAATATGGCCAGACAATTTGGTTATGGATTAAAAAACTAAAAAGCATAAGATTTTTATATTCAGTTTAGAAGTCCATTTTATGACAAAAACTATAAACATATATACTGCAATGTGAAGACAAAACTGATCACCACTAAGTTTCTACCATATTATTATAATACAAATGTATTAAAACTCATTATAATGGAATATATTCGAATATAGATTACATTTAAAATAAAATGAAAACAATTTTACTTTTACCAAAGTTTTCACTGTATCTTTATTCAGAAGAGTTTATCTTGTGGCTCTAATGAAATATATTCATTCTGAAAACAATTTCTCAATAAATTGAATAAATTCTTCTTATACATTGTCACTTGAATTTGATCGATATTTAATTACATACATTATCTATGATTATCTTATTATTTATATTGGGTTGAGAAACATTTCACTTGTTTGTTAAAAGTATTAATATTTGGTTATCAATTTATTGACATTCACTATTAGATCACATGTAATAATATACCTGAACTGGCTGAACTGAATACAAACCATAATATTATATGTATAAGGTATATAATTCTCAGATAAAATACATTATTAGAGAATCCTCAAATATATTAAATCTGAAATTTCAATATTATGTTCAGTCCATACTCCTAAGTTAAACAAAATGCAATTATGTCCGTAATGATGTACAAATAATTTATAGATATAATATGATAATGTGCGTGAAATTAATATTTAATTAAACATCATAATAGTTTCTAAAGCAAATGCACCAATGACCAATATAGTTTTTAGTTTAGATGCATTTTTATTCGATAAATAAACGTAAGTATCTACGTCGTATGTAAAACCCATGACAAGACATCGAGAATCGATCATTTAGAACAATAAACATAAACAAATGATCGAGAAATGGTTGAGTTATCACAATACGAACAATATAATATAATATTTCATTGCCCCGAAAACACGGATGATAAGTTGGTATTCGACTAAGTTAGGGCTGTGTGGTAACAGTTGTGCATAATTATATTTTTCTTGGTGTGCAATCGAATCCAAATGGTGTCTAAAACTCTAAACATAAATTAATAATATACATATATAGGTTTAAAATTAGAAATAATGTTGTTCACAACTATATATGGTGTATTTTTTTTTTTTGTTCGAAGATATTAAAATTTTGGGATACGAGATGTGCACGTGGAGAATGAATACGAAAAAAAATCATCCCGCGTAATTATAATGTCCGCGACTAATGTAAAAACCACACTCACGGGGATGGTTTTGAAAACCTAGAAAACCTCGGCTGCGTTTCCGACCAGTGGACGGGCAGGTGGTGAATCTGCGAAATACTATAATAACCGCATACCAACGACTTGATTGCTGTCGGTGGTGGCGGCGGGTATACGAGAATACCGTGGCCATTAAGTGCTCGACTTAACGGCGGTGCAAAAGTTTGGCAGTCAAAACAAAGCGCGTAAATACAGGTGAGCAAGGCAACTCTTGAGTGGAGAGGATAGAAAGCGAACAGGATGAGGCAACGGGGAAGGAGGACAAATCATCGTAGCGAATATTAAAAACAACACACCAGCAAGACACCAGCTGATATATGTGGGAGCTCCGGACTTTGCGGAATAACGAAAATAGTTTCTTTGCTGTTTAAATTACGTCCTTGATTTAGTTTTTTGCTTGTTTCACGTGGCCGAGGGGCTCAAAACTGACTGTATCCCCCTAAACCCCGTGGTGATATCAACTTCACGATTTAACGTCTCGTTTATATTTTAACAGCTGACGACAACGACATATTGTGACTAAGTACACATCATAAAATGTATGATACTCACTGTATTATATTATTTTAATTTATTCAACTGTACCTCAACAAAGTAATAATACGTCAGGCAATACAATCAGACAAATATACTAAGGTAATCGAGGCCCGTTTGCATTTTTAAAATGCCGAAATGCGCAATAGAAATAGAACGAAAGTTATCTGAATTACAAACTAATTATTGATTACAATAACGAGGACACGCAGAACATGAAATATTGCATTTTGTCGGTAGAACGTAGGTGTTTCGTGAATAAATGACATCGTAGGCTGCGTGTGTGATTACTGTAGAAAGCCCACACGCCCGATTTTATTTTTCCTGCACGATTTTCATATGAGAGTGAAAAATTCAGTTTTTGTACCATACTGTACACCCTACACTTTGGAATACCGATACAAATATATTAAGTATGAGGTCTATACACAAATAGGTATTTAGTTTTCCTTTTCATCGAGCTACCCTTTGTTTCGTATTAAATTAGCTTACAATCCGAACACGCGAAATTCAAGTGATACAATAATAATACAGCAGATATAATCCTATTGTTTTAACACCCCGCTAGAGTGAAGCAATTTAGAGACAAAGTGGGTACCAGTACCTACTATTTCTTTTTCAGGCGTCTAAGTGGATTACCGTCAATAGCCTCACCGCAATTTTTATGAACGCTCGTGTTACACGTAACGTTCCGTAGTGGTACTTACCGTCAACTATATCCTGGTTGGACTTTTTTCATGTAGTGACGTGAGAAATTGTTCGAGTATCTTGCAACGTATAATAATAAGAATACGTTCTTAAGTTTTACGCATCTTAGAAACAAAAAAAAAAAACAAAAAAAAACCTAAAAAAAGAAACATAAAATTAAAATTATTTGTTATAATGAGTAAAAAATATTTAAATAATACGTTAAATCTAAAACAAATTATAATATATTATACAGAATTTTAAGAAAGTAATCCAAAAAATGCATTATTTTTAACAGAATAAAAAAACAATATAGAACATATATATTATGCATAAAAGGGCTTTCCACTTAAATTAGTAATTTAAAATTGTTCTAAATTATGCTTATAAAAACGATTTGGCTTTTTCATTAAAGGTGAGATACAACATCTGTTACATTTGTTTCTTTTGCATTTTTAAGTAGTTTACGTTTTTTACTTTAAATATAAAACTGCAATAAAAATAGTCCAATATAAATGTACCTACCTAAAAACTTGAAAAACCAAAAAAAAAGTTTTATACATTATTATTTTCTTTTTATTGCAATTATAATAAATGTAATTATGTAAAATATAACTACCTACCTTGATTGCTTTTATAATTATTTTTAATTGAAAATATATTGTAGATACCTATATTTATAAGATTACAACTAATTTATTATTAGTTGTAATTTTTTCAAAAAGATAAAAAATAATAATGATTTATATATATATATATATATATATATATGTATATAATTTGTATATTAGTTATTAGGACCATAACTATAAAATATGACTTGTTTTTAAAAACTATTACAGTTATTTTATTTTCATATTTTCATAGTTAGCATTCAACATTTTTGTTTTTAATAATAAATAATATAAATAATGTTTATAAATCATAAAGTTTAATAAAATAAAAATAATACGATACTTTTTAGTTTTTTTCATTTACTCGATAACGACGTATTTTAAATACATTTTAAATTATTGTATCATAAACTTATATACTTGCAAATAAGTAGAAAAAATATTCATTTTATGATAAGTGAATAATGATAATTTTTTTTAGTTATCTACGTAACCACATACTGGTAGGTTATAGAGCATCTGATATCCATTATATCTACTTAAACATAAACATTAGATCAATAAAGTATTTTTTTTTACAATTGATATAATGAAATATGATTTCAAAATCAAATTGTATTAGTATATTTTTATTTATATACTATACTATTTTTTAAATGACTACACAACTTGAAAAATTGAAAAAAATTTGAATATTTGAATAAAATAATATATATTTTATGTTTGATTTGGTCAAAAGCAATTATTGTTGGTGAAGTCTCGATTGATTTAATTTATTGAAAGTGAAAACCATACAGACATGAATGCAGCACGAGATATATTTTGATAGAAATATGAAATCGTTAAGCAATCATAATAGAGAAATGCAATGGAGGATTTACGTTGGGAGTCATGGACTCTGGACCCCCCCCCCAAACACCAATGTATTCTTATAAATATATTTTATATATTCAATTTTATTGAATTTTATCATAATGACAACGTCTCAATGATAACAATTAACTGTTTGATACGTGGTATAAACGTTAGAAATACATATACTTTTTCAAGACCCCCCTCCCCCCAAGGAAATCCGCAAAAGGATACATATTATAATATTTCCTATACAGTTTTAATTATTTTGTAAAGCTTAGGTAAATTATTATAAATGTTTTCTAATTGTACCATTAAAAAATTATCTTAACATCTTACGGGAAACATAATATTTTCAAGAACACGATGACAAATATAATGACACTGGTGATGTAGCAACATGTTTCTACCCTTAAAATTATATTTAAATTAACCAGTACCTACACCAAAACTAGTGTATTAATATTATACGTAAAATGTAAAAATAATTATACCCGTAGTCTGTTTAATAATAATACTTGTACTACATTATTTTAGTTTCTTTCCTTATTTATATTTGAATTACTTATTTATTATAATTACTTAAATTTATTGTTCTGATCATATTATTTCCATGTGACTCAGGCTATAGTTAAAAATATCTATAAATATAAGGGAATATCGACATTTTTTGACTAATGGACAGAGCTAGAGGGTTAGGCTATGAGTTTCATTCAAATAATCTAAAAATAATATTTAACTACTTATGATAATTAACAATTTGCAGTTTATTACAAAATGTAATGAGAGCAAACAATTTTTCTTTATAACCGTTAAAATATTAAGTAATAGCCAAAGTTAAAGATTTTATGTATTTTATTTTCTTTTTTCAATAAAAGCAATTATTATTTCACCAAATTTTTGTAAAAATGTTATTCATTTTCTAATTTTTCCCTTTTTTTAATGATAACCTTTAATTTGATTTTTGTTTTTGGATTTTCATTTCTCTAGAAACGTCAATTTAATACCTTTGATATAAGACAAATGGTTTATTGGTCAAACCAATTAAAAATATGTAACTAGTAAAACGAGCAAAATAATTATAACCAACCTATCTATTTCAAATCTTCCCCAGTATAATAGTTTGTTTAACTTAAATAAAACCATCTAGTAATTAAATAAATTAAAAAATCATTAGTCAAGTTTATTCTAAAGCTTTTAAAGTTTAAATTTGAGAGAAGTTGATTAATTTTATGAGTTATGACTTATTATATTTTGTGATTAAATGTGTAGTTTTGTTTTGTTAATTTTAGCGTTAATATAGAAGATAAGTAGAATGTTCATTAACGATGAAAAATAATCTCTAAAACATAATAAACAGTTTATTTATTCAAGTTTCAAAAAATAATTTTAATTATTTTAAACTTTCCAAAAATATTTATTATTAATTACCTTTAATATTCCTAACATATAAGGGCTCAATCTTCTAATTTGATAACAATATATTTCTTTATAGATTGATGCATGTGTACAAAATATCTCGTCAAATATTGCAAAGAAAAAAAAAATCGTTCTTTTATAGCTTAACCTTAATCACTGCCTTATCATTGTTCTTAAATATAAAATAATACACACCTACAGTGTGCGCAGCCTACCCAACCACTGTACTAGTTGTAATTTTTGTAATTATTTACCTATCTATAATTATTTAAAATATACATTTTAAATTATTATACATAATTATATATAATATTATTGTACATGGCTTAGTTTTGGAATTTGTCTTCATTTCGTGCATGAAAAGGACAACAGTGAAATGAGATTATTTTATAAAATAACTTTTGTACTCAGTTAAATTCACTATATACAATACAATATACCCTTTGAGACCTGTGAAAGTCCAATTAGTATTGGTAACTATAAGGGTTGCACTTTTATTTTCGTTTTTTATTCTGATCCGCCAGGAATTCTAAGTGGCACTATAAGGCCTCAGTAATAACAGCGACTATTCGTTCAAATTGGGTCACCACTTTATAAGTCTAGGCGTGAATTCATAACGATAAACTATATAAGATCGTTGGCCAACCACTTTGGACTTCAAAAAATACCCACGGGGATTACAATTCGTTACATGGCAAGAGGGTTTTATATTCATTGCAAACGCGTGCAATATGTTGGTTTTCAGTGGACAAGGACATGAATACCTTATATTTTATAACATGACTGGTAAAAAAGCAATTCAAATAAACATTTTTCCCACGAATATAACATATAGTATTTAAAACATTACGTATTTCATTATTACATGTATCGTGTACGCATCACATATTACCTACGTAAATGTTCTAATGGTCTCATATACATAAAAAAAAAAAAAAAGAAAAACAACAATAATTAACGGAGAATATGCATTATATTAGAATCCAGTCAAAATAGATTTAGTTTTAAATTATTAAGTTATCAAGTTAGTTAGTATTTATTTCGACGTAATTCAATACCGAACTATCTCCAGCGACCGAAGTGGATTAACGCATAAACGATTAAAAATTACAATAATCTATTAATATCCGTTATTCGGTAATAACTATTATTCAAACTAATATTTTTATAATATTAAAATCAATGTGAAATAGTGTACAGTATACTTTTTAAAATCTATCGAGAGGTGATTATACGGTCGCAATCGTAAAAAAGAAACAGAAACATAAATAACGCCCAAGACGTGATATTTTACCAAGGCACATTTCAGTGATATTTTTTTCCTCGTTGTATTTTTTTAATTCTACAAATACAAACTAATATGTACTTACAACTAGGTTTTTATAAATTTTAAGTACATGATTTATTCTTGAAAGAACCGGTAAGATGCAGGTTTTTACTGTTTTGAGCATTATCCAGTATTATTATCACGAAATATTACTTAACTAATAATATCTTATCAAAATAATTGTTACAGAAGCAAATTTAACTCATTGTTTTCAAATACTACAGTGAAATAAGCTGAGTCAAACTGACCTTATCAAATTAATTTCTGTGTCTACTCTCCTAACAAAAAAACACAGTTCAGAGAATGGCACAATATTCATCAAGAGTTATAGATTCATTACATAATATTTAAAATAAACCTTTGAATTGGAGCCAAAAAATAATTTGTACATCAAACATTGTTTAGTGATCAATATTTTCTATTAAATAGATTACGTTTATTAAAATCTTATTGAGACACCCAATTTCCAAAATTACAATATTGAATAATTTTGATTTGTTGGTTAAAATATCAAAAAAAAAAAAAAAATGCTATCCAATAAAACGTTTGAACAATGAGTATTATATTTAACTGAATGAAAAATATGAATGATCTTACAAATATACTATATGTACATCTGTAATAGACAAAAGTAAAACTTTATGAGAAAATACATTTTCAAACTTTGCGATTCTATTCTGAAATAATGTTTTGATTTTCAGAACGATAAGTGGTTAATTTAAATAAGATTTTAATTAAGTCATTTAACTACGGAATGATTTGAAAATCAATTGTCATTGAAGTTTAGAAGGTATAATATAATAAATTAACTGCAATCGGAAAATTCAAATAAAATTTAATCATTATATTCGAAATGTAATTTAATTAATCAAAATTAATCACAATTTCCACCAAAAAACATTATAGTTTTTCTATGATTTTCAAGATTTATAGCGTTGCAACAACTAACGAAAATAATATTAAAAAAAAAAAAAAATAAGTATAGATAATTAGCATTACGAATACCACAAAACCGATAGCTTTTCTTGCTCACAATATAAAATAAATGTACTTTATGGGACTTAAATGTGGGATAAAACATAAATAATTTTAAGTAATAGGATTAGTATTTCACTCAAAATGCACCTTTTCCAAAATTATATAATCCACTTGGCTAATTCTATTTACGTAAACTATACTTAAGTATATAATATATTATACATTTATTTATCGTTGAACTTTTTATCATTTTGAAACTCATCATTGCTGCAGTTTCAATATCATTATTGATGCAACTCACAGTTAATAAGACACTCAGATTTACATGAAATTAACAATAGGGTTTCCGTTTATACTTTACATATGTATGGTTATTATTTATTATAATATAAAGAAATATATTTTATAAAGGATAATCATAACCATAAATAGATAAATGAAAACTTGTGATAAAACAATATTAATGACTTTTACAAATGCTTTTTACATTGTCTATCTGCTCACGTGTACGCAGTATATAACCATGTTATGTAACTTAGGATGGTTTTGTATTTTAAAATTAAAACCTCAACTGACAAAGTATATGTTAACTCTTGAGTTTATTACTGGTTATTGATTAATAAATAACAACTAATCACGAGATAAGCAAATGCACGGTGAATGAGAATAAATAATGAAGTAATTTTGTAATATCACTTCATCACTAATTTGGGTAGACAAATTGTTGAAAAAAAATATGTTTAACATTGAAGTGAGTATTAATTAGTTTTATAAACAATTTAAATAATTCCATGACCGCAAAGTTTATCGAATCATTTATTTTATATTATAAAATTCGGTTACAGTACATATACGATTCCTCTTTAAGGATGATTTCTTATTTAATTTTCTAACTGTTCCTTCATAGCTTGTGTTTAAAAAAAAAAAACCAATTAATAAACTGGGTAGCATAATTATTAATTTTACGCACAAATTTATAAACAGTATTTTAATGAATACTTTTTAATAATATATTTAAGGTACTATTGAAAATTGAAATACTCAAATGTTAGACCCCTAATACATAGTCATTATACTACTTATACAAAAATAGTAATCCACGAGTTAATAACAAAATTAATGAGACAATATATTTGTTCTAACTTTTGCATAATGTATGAATATCAATAGATTTTTTCTATACAAATGATTTTATAAAGAAATGATAATAACATAAAAATAAATAATGATTATACTACATTATACTACTTATACAAAAATAGTAATCCACGAGTTAATAACAAAATTAATGAGACAATATATTTGTTCTAACTTTTGCATAATGTATGAATATCAATAGATTTTTTCTATACAAATGATTTTAT
>JAIPRK010000552.1:0-123558 GCA_025469195.1 Chaitophorus viminalis | reverse complement strand
AAAGAAATGATAATAACATAAAAATAAATAATGCTAATAAATATCTATTTTTAGAGAAAACTCTTGTTTGTTCCACAAACCTTCAGCCATAGTTACCTATGTACTGAATACTGATCAAAACAATAATTGTGACTTATATCATTGTAGTGATTTATTCCTTAAATAATCTACAGTTTCTTGTTTAAAAAATATTATTGTTTTATTGTTTGCAGCTTATATCGTGTATATATTATTAAAATAAGACCACCTATTATTTTTACTGCATCGATAAGGTTCGAATTTAATAATTTTTTTTCTGTTACTTAAATTCACCTATGAGCTTCCTTAATATGATTAAAAAATATTTCTATGACTTTTATTATATATAACAAAAATTATTCACAAAAATAATGTTCACATTACCCACATTATCCAAAGGTGAACCTCGCGTTATTATTAATGTAGAATCATTTTCCCAAACCCATTAAATTTTTTTTAAATACTACTTCAAATATAATTTTATAATTATTTTATTAGTTAGAAACAATTAATGAAAGTTTAACATGGATATTAAACTATATCGTTGAACATTAATAACATTTTATACCGTATAGCAATTAGTTAATATATAATGTCAGACGTCAGTTGCTTGAACAAACTTTATGATTAGATATTTTACGAATATAAGTCCAAAAAAACTAGGTTAATAATGTACTTGTATACACTCGCGTATTGGTACATGTACGCAGAAGTGATTTCTGAGGAAAGAAATTAAGGAGTAAAAATATCATAACGATTCCGTGTACTTACAGATGTACCTATATAAATATAAATTATGTAAGTACGCACACAGCACAACAATAAATCAAAAATCCAATACTGTTTCGCTTGTAATCCATCTGTGGTTTGTAAATCGTTATTGATTACGTCCGCAGATATGTGTTATACAAATGTACAACAATAATTTTGCGCAAATATATTAACTTGGACATAATTCTTTATTAGTTCTACTTGATCTATTCTTTATTTGAAATGGTATAAATTATTTATGCGCGATTCAATTTATTTTCAATTTGTTTCCTCGAAACTTAAATCGAAGCTTAAATGATTATTATATTTTAATTTTATCAAAAAAATTCAGTGCATCGACTATGTAGCATGTACATTATATAATATATAATATACATATTACGTCAGCGCAGCCAATGTGTAATAGAGATTTTGCCTATAAAACTTCTTATGGAGTAGTATAATTAACTTTTAACAAAATGTACATTAAAATGCACACAACTTTAACCCTTAGTGCGAGTTAAGATAATTCACTTTACTCATTGTCAGTGCGTTCTCGTATGATGTTAAAAGTTTTAAAGTGTACGTACGAATTGTGTGTTTTTGTGCAAAGTTTGTATTTTTATAACAAACATATATCCGTATTAAACTTTAGCCGGCGTGTAAATTTGTTTTATAATAACAATTAATTACCAACTTATAATATTACTATGCACTAGTTTATAATTATTAACTCTATACGCATGTACTACAACACCGATAACTCACGGCCAGTGAATAAGTAAAAAAAGACGTATCATCGTATAAAAACTTGGCTGAACAATTTCCTTTTTTTATGGAAAAAACTTAAATACGCCATTTATATGGATTTTTATGTTTATTATCAGAATAACATCATTTAGTATATATTTATAAGTATTGCCAATAATCTTGAAAAAAATATTTTTTCTGGTGCATTGTGACTTGTGAGTAGGTATTATAATTCACAATATAAATTATTATAGTATCGTCGTTGTAAAATTTATTCAATTTATTATAAATGACTCTGTTACGAAAAATATTTTAAAAAATTACTAATTCACCTTGAATTTAGAAATCAAAATATTAAAATAAATACAATTATTTTATTATAATTTCTTTTTATTTAAAATTTGACATGTGATACATTGTGAATGTGTTACGGAACTACAATATTTTTGATACGTATATATTTGTTCAGGATTAGTATAATGAATAAAAATAAATCATGTCCTACATGTCAAATTTTATTTTTATATTAATTTACTTTTTTTATTGTACTTACCGATCATTAACAAATCGTTAACAAATAAAATTTTAGATTCTGAACGGAGTGATGGAGTCGATTGGTTTTACAATCATGTGTGTTTTTTATTTTATTTTTTATTTTTATGACTGTCATCACGTTTTGGGGCAGTAAAAATGCTTCGATTTCCTTCGACCTTATACAGCAACTTTTTAGAAAAGAAAGTAAATCTTATTACTACTTTGGCCAGTCAAAAATTTAAAATTTCAACAGTTTTCAAAAACGTTGAAAAAAATTATAAATGACAGAAAAATGGGCATTTTTACGCAAACCCACTTTTTGACAAAATATATATATTTTTTTAATATGCTCTAATGTCAAAAACAAAAACCGTAAATACTTGAAATTTTCACCAAACGTTTAAATTAGCATTTTCTATACACGGTTAAAATGTTTCTACATAAAAAATTTGGCTGTCTAAAAAATTTTGAAAATTAAATACAAGAGGTTTATTGTAAGTTGTACTTATAACAATTAAAATAATTAAAAGTCGTTAATTTAAAGTTCAAATTTTTATGAAATATGTCAAAACTATGATCATTTTCAAGTTATTTTGTAGTTGAAAATTCATAAAGTGTTTGGTATGTATACTTCAGGTTTAAAATTTCAAGACAAGATTAAACGTATGGATAATCTTTTCTTGAAATTCTGCTATCCATAAGTTTCTCTTCAAATAACTATAAGATAAATTCTACCGGATTTCCAGCAAAATTTTTAATACCGTCTGAAATTTAAATTTAAAGGAAATTGTATAAAGTAACAATTTATCTTCAAACGATTTTAAATATTTGTTACTATTCAAAAAGTATAAGTTGAAGAACCTCGAAACCTTTAAATTTTGTTAAGATTGGTATTTTTTTTAAGTTATTTTTTTTTCAAAATATTTTACTGATTTATAAGCAATTTTTTTTTTTTTTATATTTATTGAAAAAAAAAAATTGGCTGGTACAAAATACTTGAAAATTTAATAGAAGGTCCCACAGAAGTTTTTGTTACTGTAATTTCAAAATTATTCAAATCCATAGTCACAATTCTTTTTTATAAGCGATTGAAAGGTAAATATTGACATAATATTTTAATTTAAATATAACATAATATATTATATATAATATACCTATTGTAGACTAACATAAATTATCTCTGTTCAGAATTGTTATTCATATGCAATTATACCTATCATTGCATTCAAATTTAACAAATCCATTGTAATAACCTATCCTATGAACGAGGATCACTCCACCCCCTCTGTACAGCAGAGCTAGGCCCATCGGGTTATTTTTTTGATTGAGACTCATCCAATACATTTTTCTATTAAATAAAAAATTAGGTACTATAATACATATTTGGAGTAGTCAATCTGTAATTATTTTTCTTCTGTAGAAGCCGAACTCTAATGAATTATGTAAATTTCTATATAATAAACCATAGTATAGACTGAAATTAAAATTAAAAGCTGAAGTCAACACATACAAAGGATATACTACTTATTATACACATAGGTATATATAGTTCAATAGATATCATTTAAGTAAAGTTATATATATATATATATTTAATTAATTTTTAAATTTATTTAATTACTAAATCAATTCCCTATGAACTTAGCTACATAGCTTACTTAATTACCCACATTTTTATTCAATAACGATATCAAGTCTCAATGTGACACCAAGGTGAAACATTTTTATTCAATAACGATATCAAGTCTCAATGTGATACCAAGGTGAAACATTTTTATTCAATAACGATATCAAGTCTGAATGTGATACCAAGGTAAACATTTTTGTAGATAGTATTAAAGTAAAATGAACCATATGAATGGTGACATATTTTATTTTAGCTTATATTCATAGTTAAATAATACGAAACTGGTCGCGTGGATTTCATAGCAATCTTTCAGAAATGTGAAAATATTTTCGACTAGGTCTAACGTACATTTATAAGAGGATTTCAATATTTAGTTTTTCAAATTCCAACATTTTTGTCACTGATTATTACTTGTGACAAGCTTACATGACTTTTGTATTGGACGGGTCAATGATTTAGTTTTTGAAGTCATATGAACACGTCGCTAAGGGAGTTCATTATTTTGATATATTGGTGAGTTGAATGGTGACAATGACGCTTACTTGACGTCATTGTTTATTAATAATATGAATAGCTTAATCGGGCCAAAAAGTTGACATAAACGTAATACCCAGACACCAGTAGTAAAATTATTTTTTTTTCTGCATTTTCTATCTTTTATAACTCAACACTCTGCAACGATATTCCGTACTTGATTTTTCTGTATCATTACACCAGGACAAAACCCCTTGTAATCGTAGTAAGTGCATAATGCCTATGTATTTTTTCGTTAATTATTAGGATATTAAAAAATTTAATATCATCTATCTTTATCAATATAAGCTCATCCAGCCTAGCTCTTTTACTCAGGATCGTTTTTTTAAGAGTAATATATTTTGGTACATATTGATTTCAAGCTTAAAATACCAACACAGCAATATCATTCGACACACGCCCATCCTTGTTTCTTGTCGACCTAGGAGTATACTCCTTTTTTGTTTTTTTTTAATATTTTACTCGTCTTCGGGTGGCTGATAATACTGGTCGAATCATATTATATTATTATACGTGCGTACTAAACAAACATAGAATATTTTCAACGATTCCATCGCCACACCGATGGGATGTATTTTTTTATATTTATATATAATAATAATAATTTTTAAGAAGAGGGACAAAATAGATAAGACGTCGAGAACTGTTTTCTTTTTGGAGTATTGTGCGCGTGAAGTAGTTCCAAACTACAGATCGTACCTATGTGAAGGTTTAACCACGTGTGAAAAAAAAATATATATATAGAACAAAATGTTTATAAGTGGTTCGCGATGGATTTCTCGATGATGCACACGGTATTTTTGTGTTCATCAATTTCTGTAAAAAAAAATGAAACAATAATATTTTGGTTTTCGGTGAAATGATATTGTTTATGTTACCCACGATCTTGTTTTTTTTTAACATTACTGCGAGCTCTGTCCACGTACATATGTATATAATATTATACATGTGTTAACCATCAAAACGCCATCGGTGTGTGTGTCTGCATGTATGTGTATATGTGTGTGTGTGTGTGTGTGTGTGTGTGTATGTGTGGGTCATTCTAATGCAATATACCCCATATTCGTTTCAACCAACCACTCCCTGCTATCGTTCTAAATTAACCATGGACATAAAACGCAAATGTTATTATTTCGATTTTACAAGTTAACGCGGTTGGTATACCAAACACTATACCATGTACACACATATAATATAATAAAACATTCCCTTCAAAATATCCCTTATATCACGAATTAATCGGTATATAAAGGTCAATCGTTATAAACCGAATTATGAAATGCCGTGTAATTCTATAAATGCCGTAGTACATGTAATAATATTTTCCGAGGATGTTTTATAATATTATGTATTATTCTTTGAACATATGTATATTATATATGTTGAGTATATGTTGAATAGGTATGATATTTATAAAAAAGTCGTTGAAAAAATGAGTGATTAATATTTTATAATCATCAAACGTCTTGTGTAAGTGTTCTTTTTTAAAGCTACCTTTAAACACCTAAACATATCTTGGTTCCGTCATCGATTGTCAAACACTTTGTACGATTTGATGACATACCGTAAAAGTACCTATCATAGTAACCTATATAGTAACATTTATCAGTAGCGATTGTTTGAAGTTTTGGACTTGAAAAAAAGTTGTTGATCCTGATTATTTTGCTATAAATTACCCTTCTATTTTTGCGCTTAATTATCCTGTATCCCAATATTCCTAACAAATGATCCATTTCAATGAATATTAGGACAAAAGTAATAGTAGGTTTAGTAGGGTGAGCTCTATTTAATAAAACAAATTAATAAATGGGATATTTAAATTATAATATTGTACTAGAGTTGAACTTAGGTTCCTATAAAAATGTAATATCGTAATAAAATTGAATTTGTTGTCAATGTAAGCGTATGCCTATAAAATATTATAATCATTAGTCATCGGTTGTATCTAATATAATTAACTAGCTGAATTACCAGGCCTCACCCGGTAAATATATTACTATTTCAGGTTATAGAAATTATTATTACTTTGAAGTAAAATACAATTTTATGTTGTAAAATCGCACAATTGTCGAGTATAATATTAATTTTATTTATTTATACTGTATAGTGTATATAATTATAATCTTTACACCTCAACCGGTAATTCCTAAAATCTATATACTTTTTACTAAGTACACCTATAAGGTTTATGTTAAAATCAATCTTAATATTATACATAAGATCATAATGAATAATAAAATTAATTAAAATCAATAGCAAGCAAAACAAAAATATTTCACAGGTAACCGAAAACTGAACAAAATTATTCATCCAACCCACGGTTTCGATCATTAATTATTAATTAATTGAACATTAATTATATTCCCTCAAAATTTTAAATGAATTGCAATGGTGGTAGTTTTGGTTGTACGTTATTTAATCAGTTAGTGAGTGATATTTGGTATTCAATACATTTATAAATTATTATAATAATAAATTATAATGTATTATTAAGTCAATGCCGAGTTTATATATTTGGACAAAAAATAAATTCACAAAAACATTTAACTCATTATATGATTACTATAATTTATAATATGTAGGTACAACGTATATATTATATAACTTACTAAATTGTTTGTTCTATTTTATGGTCCGTGCTTGCGGAAGATATTGAATATGATCTATTTATCTGATAAGCCGATATTCGAATACAGTTGTTGAATTTTTTAAACTTCGCGTGGATAATAATATCTGTTCTCTACTTTTTCGTTGATTAATTTTGTTATTCTAGTAGTTAAGGAAACAATATAGTTGAGAAAGAAAAATAATAATAATTATCACCAGCTGGAGTTCTTTTACGAGAACGGGTGTAGCATTTATTTCTGCAATACCTTCGAACCTGCTTCCCTGCCGGTCGTCATTTATTACGGACAAACGTATTGCTATGTTCAAACGTTCTCGGCTTTTTTGTACACTTATTACAGTGTATTTTATTCTAACCGATTCATTTGATGTAAAAATTATGTTGTTTTTATCGGCCATACCAATCGTTCGTTGTATATTGCATTAGAAAAAAAAGTGAAAGATTAAAAAGTATATTATTCAACAATGTAAAATCTGTTTTAATACTATCCAGACATACTGTGGTAGAAAATGCCTTTACAGATAAGGTGAGTGTACATAAAAACTTTTTTAAAATTATTATTATTATTTTTGTTTTTACCTTGAAAATTAAACAAGCAAGTTTATTTAAAGAACTTTTAATAAAATTATAAACTATCAATTTAAACACGTCGTTTAAAAAAAAAAAAAATATAAATAACTTTATATTATTCGGTTATTTTTTCTTTTATTCTAGCGTACTTCTAACAAATACCTTTTTTTTAAATATCTATAAATATGGATATTACATTGATAATTTCAAAGAACATAAAATTTCAATCCCTTATTGACGATTTAAAAATGTTTAGGTTTTGTAAACAATTAGATTATCTACAAGTTCATAATATATACCTACTCTAAACGACTGCAAAATTAAAATCATATTTTGATATATTTTTCAATGAGTGATTTTTAATAGCATACATAACACAATTATTTTGTGCATATTGACCATTCAAATTGTTTTCTCTTTGCTAAATCAGATTAAACTCTAGGCTGAGAGTTCTGGAAATATTGTAAATGTTAATTAACGCTGAAAAGTTTACCTAAAAGGTCCTGCTAGACTTTGTCTAATTTAAAATTACTCAGAATTTGTGTAATAATAGCTGGAGATTTTGAATTTTCTTACACATTGATGTTACATTAATGTTGAATTAAATTAGAGACCATAAAATGGAATCTGAATGAATATATATTACCACTTCAGCATCGACAAAGGCAGTAATGGTAAAAGGGATGATAGGTTGATCAGAGGTGAATAAGTTGAAAGTTGAAAAGTAGAGTTACGGTTATGCCACCGTAAGAGAAACCGACTCTGATTAGGATAATATCTAATAGGTAGCTTATAACTGATTAATAACTGATTATACTAAAAATTATCGGTCTTCGATGTATAACTTAAAAATAACATAAGTAATAATATTATAGGCCATGGGGCGAAGGAGAATTATGATTTTAAATAAAAGACCAAAGTTCCAGACTCTATCAAAGACTTGAACTATGTAAAACTGGACCAGTACATATATTTGTTTTGTTCTTCTGTGAGTAGGAACATTTGTCAATAATTCAATGAATTTGTTGGACTGTAGAGTGTTTATTCCAAAACCCGAATTGGTTATGAATTAATTTTGACTTTTTCAAAATAGAAAAAAGAAACAAAGTCGCATCTTGAATGATTTATCTAAAGTATAGAATGCAATACGAATACTCACATTTAATCAAAGTTTGATGATTTTATTAAAATCAGCTAATGAAGGGTATTACAAATGAGAAAATTTAATTTTCATTATAATATCTCAGACGAAGTGATATTACGTGTATAAACATATTATGAATAGCATTGCGCTAAGTCTATAACTAAGCAAGTAAGCTACAAAATAAACGAAAACGATGAAATGAAGAAACATTGTTTTTTAGATTGCGAAACCTTAAGATTAAAAGCAGAAACTCGAAGTAAGCTATTACTGTTTAAAATGCTTTGCATCTTCCGAGTTTACGGTTAATGTAATGGAAATTGATTGTATTTTTGTAGAAAACTAGCATCTCTTATCAAACATATATTTATTCAGTTATTCTATAGATTATTTAGTTTTTACTCGACAGTATTGAAGAATCAGTTCATAAAAATAAAGGAATTAACCATTTTGATTGATTGTTTTCTCGAAGCGACTTTAGAAAATTACTAAATAAGCAAACTTAATTAATTCCATAATAACAATAGTGAGCATGATAATTATTACGTTGGTATGATATTGATAAGGGTCCTAATTTTTGTTCTTGTAGCATAATATAATATATATTTTACATTTTATAAAACAAACGAATTAAACTTGTATATTATAATATAGTGCCGTTAATGATTCTCATCTTTTCAACAAGATTAGATACCTAAGAAATATAAGAAATACTTTAATATAAAAAAAATACATATATTATAATAAATATTATTATAACCCAAACAAATGTAATAAATATGCAAAATGGTATTTTACTTATGTTTATAACATCTTGCATTTGGTTTTCAACCCTTATAAATTATCTCGTTTTTATAATAACTGATGATATAAATACTCCGCACTCGATCATAGAACTGACCTCACTCATTGCTCTTCATTAATATTTAATTATATTTCTTCTCAAAATAATAACGTATAGTTTAATTGCAAGTCTTTCTCGTGATATCAAAAGCAGTAGTTTAAATAATCTATAATGTTGTCATTGATGTTTATTGGGAAAATACTATTTTCAATTGATAAGTTATGAATACAATTAGTTTTTTAGTAAGAACTCACGAGAAGAAATACATTTTACTGTCGAAACAACATTTGTTCATAATATGCTATATCGATCTCAATCTAAAACGTAGAGTGAAAAATAATAATTTCTTACTTACAAAATGACGTCCAAAATGTTAAAAAAATAACATGATAACTTCACAGAATGAAAAGAAAAAATGACAGTGATTGATGCAAGTATATTTTTTTAACATCTTTGCATTATGAATTTATGAAGGTGTACGTTAGATGATGCGTAAGATCAAATAGTTAATTTACAAAATGATTAAAAATGCAAAGAAAATTCTCAATAATGTACTATTTTTTTTCTTTTTAGCTAAACAATCGAATAATTATATATTATCTTATATTTAATAAATATCACAACTTGGCCTGGAAATTTGAACTATAAATTATCAATTATTAGAAGTAAATTATCTTATAAAATGATTTCGTATTCCACCAGTAGACGTACAAATAAAAATTATATTAAACAGTGTCAAACGTTAAAAGATACGAATTTGAGAATTTAAAGTGCCAAGACACTTTGTATCAAATATTTTTCATTAAATTCAACTGCATTTGCGAAGTAGTAATATGAAGCTAAATGCTGATATAAATATAATCAGATTTATGGTTTGATTTACGATTCAGTTGAAGATTACCATATATTTCGAGTGAATTCGAAGTAAGAATAAAAATTACCAATATTTAAATATCTACGTTCTTTAAATATGAGCCCAAGGCTTAACTAGTATCATGAACAATATTAAGGAAGTAAACTAAATAAATAAATCATTAATACTTATAATATTATGCAGTTACAAAACTTGTTTACAGGAAATTCAAACCATGTAATAGTGTTAATTATTTTAAAGTTTAGCTAACGATTATGTAGGAAGCTCGGATATAGATAAGAAACTTGCGTACTTCCTTGCGAATTCAAATCTTAAATTTAAACGATTAAATCTGTTAATAGAACTATATCAATATTAAGCATATGTACATCAATATTTGAACCTACACTGAAAGTTATATTACATTTCACCAACGAAATAATATGTTCCATTTACAGATTAAACGTCTAAACTCTACACACTAGCTGATGAATGATGATAATAATCTACAGTATTATTTTTAACAAAACCAAGTAAAATTCTCATCGAATACAGCTTTTAAAATTGTTATCAAATATCCATTTAAGACCCGGATCACAATAAATATTTCGAGATAATAATCAATCATTTTATTTAACTCCTAGAGAAGTTGTAGTCAAAAATAATAATTTACTTCTTGGCTAGGCTATTATCGCCTATAGTCAAGAAATTAATAATGAAACTCGTAAAACCATGTAAAATATTATATCACAAAAATACAAGTCAAAGATATAGTCAAACAGTTAAATCGTTCAAATTATATTTTCATCGACTATTTTCACGACACAGGATATACCGATGACGTTAAGACCATGTAGAATATTTGGATATTTGGACCACGAATAATAATAATTCACTGTTTGCGATAAAAAGTATATATATACATATATTATGAGGTATATAGGAAACAATGTCCTTTTATGTTACCTATTCATTGTTGATTGTGATCTATTATTTTACTCGAAATTCCCAACAAAAACAACGTAGTCATAGTATAATATTATAATGTCATGGTTGAAATTAGTTTTCCGATTAAGAAAATTCAAGTCTCGTGGATTTATCAATTTTTACCAAGTGCACGTCGCACTCGCTCCTATGAATACACCGAATGAACAGCTAATATGATTTGTAAACCGTTCCCCGTGCGTGTCGGCTCCGATTATCGTCATACTCGAGATGCTGTGATGGACTTATCGCAGGATATAATACAAGGCTCTTAGCCCCGAGCCCCGGCGATTCTTCAACGAACGAAACTAAGCCACCTTTGTAGAGGATATGCGTGTAAGGTAATCCCTTATTTGGAACCTGCAGCAGTAGTGCTGCAGCGGGTAGGATAATGACCAAATACTGTTAAAACCTCGTTAGGCGTACAGTGTATTGTTGCGGAGTAGCAGATAGGTTAACGCGTGCGTGAAGTGAATAAAATATAAACATAAAAGATTCCTATGACTGATGATCCCGATGCCACGTCCACCATACTATATACGGACATCTAACACGTCGCGCGGTGGGATGGTGTAATTCTTCTTTTTACATTATCATCTACGACTGAACAAGCACAATGGCATGTGCGTATATTATTAGCTGTATGCAATGACACACAATGTAATTAATGTTATCAGTCAAATTATTTAGTCCATCAAAATTATCTTCTATCACAATATCACATTTCAATATACTTCGTCAACTCGATTAAATTATTCAATTTATTCAGTTTATATTTGTTTCAATAGTTTTATCAATCAAACTATTAGCTTAATAATAAGAATTTTTTTTCACGGTTAATTTAATCGAGATCAAAAATTTTCTATAGAATACTAATTAAAAAAAAAAAAATAACATTTTTTAAAACCAATGTATTGACTTAATAATACTTATCTGATGTTTAAAATCTAAATATAAATAACAAAGAAATCAATAATTTACATTCATCAATCTATGGCATTTTATGGTTTCTTTGTTGAATTGTTAACATTTAAATATTATTTTAACGAAAAATAGAACTTAATAATCCAATTGAACATTATTTTTTATTCAACGTTAAATTGAAAATGTTTTTATTAAAAATAATATACTATCAATATAAACGCTAACTAAGGTCAATTATATTATCATATTAAACATTCTACTTGTTCAAATTTACACGGATTTTTCAATATAGATATCACTATTTATTTTCAGATATCTAACATTTAATTTACTTGAACATTTTATTTTGCAATAAAATATTAAAATTTAATTTTATAACGTAGAATCTTTTCAGAAATTCAGTAATTTACCTGGAAAATGAATTATAGAAGTTTCAAAAGTTCAAAAACATATTTATGAAAGATAATAACTGGGTACAGCGACATTTACTTTCGTTAAACAATATAATATAAAAATATAAGTATAGGCAAATTACTATACTGATTCTCCCGTGTTAGTAGGAAATCAAACTCAATTTTTTTTTTATGAGAATCTCATAACATTTTTAAAAACCTTTTTATGAGAATAAAGGTACCTATATTGTTGACAATAGTTTGATAAATATAAATGTTTTACTAAACAAATTAAACCAGTTAAATTAAATATTTAATTTTTTTTTTTTTTTTGCGAAATTCAAAAACAATCAATTTATAGTGCTCTGAAAATTTTTATGGTTTAATTTTCAGTCTTTATCAAATTTATAATAATTCATAAACTTCTGTAGTTTACCAGAAAATAGTGTATTATTTATACAATTTTAATCTCTTTCTTAACCGAAATTAATTAGAAGACGTGATAATAATAAATAATAAATAATAAATATTTTCATGTCGACTAAAAAATGTTAAATATCATGAATTAAATAAAACTGAAAGTTAAACCATCAATATTTTCAGAAAAATAAGCGCTATAAAATGGCTATCCTTGAATGTAATTAAATAAATTTGAGTTAACTTTTTAGTTAACTTTTTTCAATTTTTTAATAAATCATTTTTTCTTTTCAAATTATTATCAAAGAATTTTTTAGTCAAGGAGATTCTCATAAAAAAAAAAAACAGAATTCGATTATATCTATTAAACCAGGAGATAAGGTCTGTGTATATCCCGATGAGACACTTCATATACGATAAGATATATATTTGGATATTAGATTAGAGTAAATAAATTCCTCACAAAATTAATATTTGAAATACGTTCATAACTAATGAATCCTGATTCAGTTAAACGTGAACATCTTTGACCGAAAATGCTATGAGTATGTGAACAACAGAATAAATAGAAATACAATAAATTATATCAACTCTCAATATTTTCTTATTCAACAGTATTTATGTTATTTTCAAACATTCGTTCGGTAAAAAATTTTTAATATTTTTACACATAATATTATTATTACATTAATTAACTTACTATTTATTAATTCACGCGGATATATTTCAAATGTTCGACCGACATATTGATAGTAACACAAAACTTACCTTCAATAAATTCGTACGACAAACAGGTGGCTCAGTGGTGAGGTACACATTTTAAAAATAAAATCACTGAAAAATAATTGTCTAAATCGTTCACGAATTATAATATAATATTATAATAATTATATTGCACTCGGCGGCAGTCGACGAAACGCACACAATCACCGTACGTGACTGCAGTAAAACGTCCCTAACTTGGACATGATCAGAAATTAGTTCTAGTCATGTAAAGTGGAACCGAGTAGGTACGTAAGAGCATGAAGAAACAATTAGAAAAAAAAATCATAACTCTCGGTTGCTATACTATTAAGCAAAATGACACGTCACATTGTCGTCGTCAAAACGCTGTTTTAAAAAATAAGACGACACTCTATGACTTTGAGAACATTCATATCTAATGGATTTCACCGATTACGTGAAGTACGTTTATATATATTAAACTTATAGTAGTATCTACATTCCGTAAAAATTACGCATATATATATAATCTTTGGTAATATTACTGATTTTTATACTTCGATTTAATGATTCCACTTAACTCTTTTTTAACTGTGAACACTCTAGGATATATACAAACATCAGAGCCATCATTTTTACAATAATTTTTAAATAAAAATGAACTGTAGGTACAATTTTAACTTTAGTTTGCAATCAAACAAAGTCAATAAAATCGGAAACACTGGGGCATTTCTGATTTATAATACATAATAAAATAATGCATTCGGCATTTTGCCCAAATATAAACATAATCAATAAATAAATAATTTAATCTGCTTGAATCATTGAATATAAAACTAAAATAAAATGATTAACATATTATATTAATATAATTTCATTCAAATAAGAGTAACTTTCTTCAAAAAATAAAAAGCTCTAAAATTTTATAACCATAGTTTCTCTTTAATACAATTTTAATTGACCGAGTTTACAACGTTAGACAGTATTTAAACAAAAACATTTTCGCACAATATCTAAGCCATTATTAATTTCATGATAATTTTCCTCCAATTCTACACACAATGACCTACTTTTTTAATATTTAGAGAAATGAAAACAAATAATTAGTCTCCATCTTTTCGGGTGCAACCAATGAAAACGATTATACTACGATTCATTACGAATTATTAACTATATTAACTATAAATTGCTGATAGAATGGTAACCAACTGTAATATTATTGTAACTCGAAAATAGTTTTCCGTTATTCGGGAGTCGGGATCAATTTCAGGCACAAAGAATACGACGTACTCCAATCGAAACGCTCAAAAATTGTCACCTGTTACACGATCGACACGTGAACTCTCTACTATCCATGTACTCGTATATAGAACGTATAATAATTTATCGAATACATACACAAATCGAAAGTTGCACACTGACGTCCAACACGATGAGTGCCTGACATTAAATATTAAGGGTAACCACATAATCGTTGCAATATTAATTACGAAATTATTAAATCCATTGAATCTTGAAATCCACGATGCAAAATTTCAAGTTTATATTTTAAACGTTGGTGAGATTGCGAGTTTATCCAATTAAATCAGCAATATATAATAGCATTGATTATAGAATGTACATAAATACACCGTTAACTATTGTTAAAATGTATATCCGTAATCGCTGTAGATCTGTTCAGTAATTAATTCAGTTTGATATTAACAGGTTTTCATCGCTTGAAAACTACACAGTAATAATTAATCGCATTAGTCGATTTTATCAATTTGAATGGGTAAAAAAGATAAACATAAGCGATGTCCAGTGCCTGCACTCACATAGTCATCATAGAAAACGTAAATGAAATTTATAAAAATTAATTTATTGTGTATAGTCACTAGTAATTTTAACAATAGGACACCGTTTATCTTTATACTCAAAATCTCTGAAAATAGAACAAATGTATGGCCCTGATGATAACAATAATAATATTATTTAACCATACACTAACATTGTACAACGATATTTAATAATTTTTATTAACTCAAGAATACATCTTATAAATTGCTGTACTTACGTAAAATTCTAGTATTATATTACAATGTTTCAATAATGCGCTAAAACTTTGAATCTGAAAACATTAAATTTTTATGAGAGCATCTCTATTTTGCTAATAAAATTAAATTATCGATAACGATAAAATCAGAAATAATGAAATTTGTTAACTTGAAATCTCGTTTTTCCAATACATATAAACTGATTTGTACCAACTTCTAGGTTAAATATTGTATATTATAAAAATATATACGTGTGTTATATAATGAAATTCATATACGCAGTACTATTCAAAACAACGATAAGCCAAATATATTTCTTTTTCTTTTTTTTTGTCATTTACTATGTATATTGAATTTTTTAATACCTACGTTTACGAGAAAATTCGATTTTTCATTAAGATCATATTCATGTTTTTAAAACCGTTACGGCACCTTAATTGCAGTATACAATATATATCAAGCGATAAACTAAACATCCCTTTCTTTTATAATTTTCAAAACAAATATGATTTTTTCAATACCTAACTTACTAATGATCACATATTTATAAAATCAAACTTTGTATGTTTATAAGATTTTTCTACTAAATGTATTATTTTTATGCCATATGCGTGTAGTTTAGGAAAACGATAGGTGAGACTATCAAATCTAAAATTACAGTGTTAACTTTGAATTATGATTTCAACCCTCTCATTAATATTGTATAATTATGGTGTAGGTAAAGTTGCAAAAATAATAAGTTTTCGAAATGTTTTTCAATGCCTATTAGAATTTTAATTGGTATAAACATTATATAATAAACAATAATGATCCATTACATTTAAAGAATTTCTTATATTTATTAATGTACCAAATTATTATGTTATGCAGGTTTAAAATTTGAGAAATATCGAAGGACATGCGCAACCCAAAGTCAAATTACAACTATTTTATGTCGCAATTATTAATCTTATAAATATATCGTCCACAATATGTATAAAATATACAAATGTATATTATATTCACATTTTGATATGACTCTTTATATATTTATTTATAAAACTAATGTATATAAAATATTTTAACCGTGTTTTGGACTTTTGTATCAGTCTAGCTATATACCACACACAATAACATAATACAACACAATATATTCATTATATTTCAACATATTTATGCATATAACCTAATGCATTTTACTTATACAGATTCGTAAAGGTCGATTCGGTTAACAGCAAAAGCTGTGGTTCGTTTTCGATCAAATTTCAGTTAAAAAATTATCTTACTTTTGTTAATATTTCTCGTGATTTTAATTTGTGATGAATGAGGATATTACAAAATTACAATGCAAAAAATAAAAATTTTAAATATGACTTTTTGTTCGTTCTAAAAAATAAATGCAAACTTTCACACTAAAATCAGTTCACGAAATAATCTCATACTTTTATCTCAGTCTTTTTGTAGAAGTGGGTGATGCTTTTAATTTGAGCAATTAATTTGAAAATGTAACGTTTTAAAGCTTTTTTGATTTAGTTCATTATTTTTGTTATTATTATTATTATTATTATTATGTGATCAACCAAAATATGTGTGTCTGTTATATAATTATATTCAATTAAAATTAAATTTTGAGATAAAGGAGGTAAATTTATTTTACTACATATTATTAATTTTCCTACTTGAATATATTATGCCCATTTTGACGGATTATTTACTTCATTGCATTATCATAATACATTAATTCATCATGGAAATTAAGCTTATATCTGCACTAAATAATACGACACAAAATTAATTTGCTACTTTTGGGCAATTTATGAATCATTTATATATTACAATATAAAGATAGAAAAAAAGTATTCAACAAATGACGGCTAATCTAATAATAATATATATTAATATATTGTTACCGTTCCAAGTTTTTTTCTATAGACTATAATTATATAAAAAATAATACGGTTTGGTGCGGGCAGCAATATTGAAAATTATATGATAACTCCTTTGAACCAAAACAATCTTAATAGCCGAGTCATTGCATAAGGTAACACGATTTAAAACTTGAAACCGTCCGTATGGCTTGTTGAAGAATAATTAATTATAACACGACAATTTATTGTTTATCAGGTGTATGCACAAATACAGATTTGACTACAAAATCAATATTGCCGCTAAGTTTATGGAATTGGCATAAAACGATGTTGCACTAAAGAAGTTGAAACCGGTAGAACAATAATAACCAATTATGATTAATTGATATCTTCGATACATGAAAATAAATTAAACTCTGAAAACAATTTTCCATTTTCGCATATTATTGTCTCTAAAACACGCTAAGTAGATTTATACTCCACGTCGTTCATTGTTACACGTGTGTTATCATCAGGCTGTCTGTACACGTATTCGTATATTATATAAGTAGGAAAAACGATAAGCCTTGTCTTTGAGCACGTATACACTCGGAGCTGTCAGCGGGGCCCGAATGAATATATTTTATTTTTAAAACGAATAATATTTTGCAAAATCCGCAAGTCATCAATCACAAGTGGGTAAATTCTGGTGGTGATGTAGTGTCCCACAAGTACGTAAGAGAAAAGTATTGAAAAAAATATATGTATGTATGTATGTATGTATGTATATAATACATGAAATGATCTTGCCATATGCTTGATACCGTTCCAGTCAAACAGTTTTATCACTCCACTACATGACGTGTTTGCTCATAAATCTACATCCGTCAAAATTATTATTATTTTTCATTTCCCCCCCCCCTTCTCCTTGAGTATAATTTTATCATTTTGAAAATGACATGATTGATTTCTATCGTTGTTTCAATCGTTTTTCGAATACGTCTGCCTTTTCTCTCGCCTTACACACACACACACACATCGAAAACGTTTAAAATACGGTAATATAGCTCATGAACACAATGCATGAAGCAACGCGTACTCGATCCTTAAAGTTCAGTACCTTTGAATGATGATATTTTGACATATTTTATTTAAACGGTTGAAAACGAAATCACATGTAGATACTAATTTTATTAATATATTATTATGTCACTCGATATATGCATTGACATGAGCCGTACTAATAGCAGTAGCACTAACAGCAATGAATAACATGATAGGTATATTAAAAACTATAGAAACAAAAACAAATTGCAACACACTAATATTTTAAAACAAAAAATTTTGGTAAAAATATGTTCATCACTGGTTGTACTCACAAATATATAAATTTTAATTTTATTATTTCTAAAACATATTTTTATTTCATTTAAAATCACAAAAAATAATACCGTTTAATTAAACATTTTCATTTGCAATTATTTTTATTTTAAACAACTATTTTAATAGCAAATACAATTAATTCAAAAACGGTTTACATAACATATTTATACACAGGACAATTGAAAGATATCACAAATTACAAACCACTAATTATATAATATAACTATTTACAATAATTAATATCAAATATCTATCTCGTAGGCCATGCTTGGAACGTGTAATATAGATATAGTTAGTGTTTTTGTAATACAGTTTAATGACAGAATTACACATGATCAAATTACAGTGATTTTTAAAACAGCCATAGATGATTGATGCAAAAAAACTAATTCAAAAGTATTCATACTAATATGAATACCACTGACACATTTATAACGTTACCAAACAAGTACTAACTATTAGATACTATTATTATTTTACTTATATATAGCATATTATTATAAAGATAAATCGGAGTTTGTTGAAATTTTGACATGTCCACTTAAATATCTTAATTGACTTAAAATAGTTATACAACTATACAACTTTTAATAGTACTCATGAGCTTATATACGAATTTAAATATGAAACTGAAAGACATCAGATAAAAATTAATTTTAGCATACATCTCGAAGTAATCAACCAAAAAATTTACCAACGTTTATGCGTATAACAGTAATATATATGTATTCAAATAACTAACCACTAATAACAACATAAAAATAAACAAATGTTATGAACATTTATACAAATATTTTTAGACAAACATCTATTTTCACAGATTATAAAAATATTTAAGATTAAACATCTATTAAAAATACAAAATATTACTTAAAAAATGTAAATACAATTGAATAAACTTACATATTACAATAAAGGTATAATAATATGTATATTATTATTAAATGATTTGGTGTTGAATACTGTCCAAAATAATGTATCCCAATATTCATCAATATTCATCACAGAATTAAAAGCATCATGCCTAACATTTTTAAATCTACTTTGACATGTTATGTTATTTTTCGAATATGTCAACATTAATATTACGCAGGATTTCAGTGAATATAATGTATATAATAACCTATCGAACTCTAATTATTGTCCGATTATAATAAATTAATTTAATAAAGAAAAAGTTAATGCATCTTTATATTATAGAGTGTATATGCACTATATGAAGTGTATGTACATAATTAATTTTATATAATAATGACAGCCCGGATAAATATTTATTTATCACCATTTACTTAATATGTTTATTCTAATTTTTACTGGATTCAATTCGATGATAGCAAATAACAGCAATTGATTAAATAAATTTTAAAATGACGATCGTATAGTACTCAAACAATATTAATTTGTCTTTCTGCTTAAACTGTTACTGCATGAAAAAGTCATATTATTATAATGATTTATTGAAAATATTATTATTATATTATGTAAATATTGATTTAGGATCAATTTAATGATTCGTATATAATAACTATATACTTTCTTCGCGTAGAAACCTTATTAGATATAGTCAGATATAGCTTGTATACGAGTTAAGGAAGTATAGACTATTAAAAGAGTATCAAGAAAATCTCAAGTGGTCTCGAAAATATGATTTAAAAGCCTAACTAGCATAACTAATAAGTATGTTTTGACGTGGAAAAGTGAATATACATGTCATAGCGCATATGTCATCAAACTTCTTGCAATCAAATCTTACGCTAAGACTAATCGCTATACACTTAAAGAACGTCTTCAATTTATAAACTTGAATACTAAAAAATTAACTGAAGTTTAAATCAATTACAAACTTGAACATTTTTTGTTTTATAAGCCATGTGATTAATTTTTATATTTTTATTGATCTATTATTTAAAGGCCCAGCAACTGTATCCATTAGCCCTTCATGTGAGTTCTTGGTTTGTTTTTTTTTATATATATATAAGAGTAACTATAAGGAGTTAAGCATGTGGATATATGGATAATGTGTGTATGTGTGTGTGTGTGTGTGTGTGTGTGTGTGTGTGTGTGTATGTGTGTATGGCAAGGACAACGCCGCTAGGGTCCTATGGTCACCCCTCCGACTGCAAACAGTGCCGGATGGTAATTAATCGCAGCACTGAAAGAATAGTGACTTCAGCAAACCGTTCCGCCATACCATGCCATCATGTGATTATTGTACTCTACTAAATGTCTCGACTAGATAATATGATCATATAATATATACTATCGCCCTAGCATAAAATTTGTCAACAGCACCCGCAGTCTGCTTACAATAATATTTTTATGTCTGAGCAAAAACTTATATTAAAAATCGTAATTTAATAAACACGAATCTTCGCATTCGTCGAACGAATCAAATCGATTGCCGTTGCCGCCGCAGCCGTAGTAAATGAACTCTGTGCAATCGTCGTTATTCACGTCAAAGTAGTATTTTACTTTTAAGGTCAATTGATTGATTCCACAACTTCCATCGTCTGGTGGCAAGTAACAGTTATCTACGATCATAAAATATAAAATTAAATACTCAAATATTTTAGTTACAGCTCAATATTGCATGAGTGCAATATTATAATATTTTCATCTCAATAAATTGTTAAGACCGCACGACACTCTATCGTAAAATATGTATTGAGTTATAATTACAATTATTATTGTTTGTGTTATTTAAAAATTTGTATACGCTGAGATATTTAATTTTAATAAATAAAAATTATAATTATTATTTTTTAAGCCTTTTTGAAAAGAATAAATTAATAATTTTTAGTGTATACGATTTATCTTAATTAAACAAAATAATATAATAATAAACCCATTTCTAGGTACGAACTAAAACAATTATCGCGTATGCAACTATTGTGTATGATTTTTTTTATCTGTGTTTATCAAATCACAATTATTAATAATAAAGACGTTTGCTCAGACGGTTTTATAACTAGTTTGAACGTTATATTATTACATTATTTTATCAAAGAGCTCTACAGAAATAATTATACACCTAAGCATTCGGTGACGTTTAATTTTATTACTATTAAACATTAATCGTATATTCAGTATTCACATTAGCATTTAGTATAAAAATGCAAACATTTTAGGTACCATTACCTAAGTACAAAAGTAATATTTTGAACGAAAATCTCCCGAGTCGATGGATTTTATTCTAACTCTTTAAACTTAGTCTAGCTTAAATACTCAAACACGTCTACTTATATTTTATTGGTTTTTTAAACCAATCGTATTCAGTTATTGTATTCAGTTCCGTTAAAATAGTTCACTATGATTATTATAATACGGATACACAGAATCATTATGAGAGTATGAAAACGTTGCACTTAGTCTCATAACAATTACAATGTATAGACTGTGGATATTATATTATAATATTGAACATTAGTGGGGAAACTGGGTATGACATAATACTTTTTGAATAATATTTCTATCACCTAGATAGCATATAATTCTGCAATTAATTATGACAAAAACCAAAATTTGAATGGTTTATATAGATTTTCGATAAGGAACTTAATAAACAAGATCCATCTTTAACCTAATCGATTTACAAAAAAAAAAAACTAATGATTTATTTATTCATGGAGTACAATTTTGTTTTAGAAATTCGGTTTACTGTAAAAGTATATAATATCACAGTATGTGTAATAAACATTTAGAGTTTTAAAACTACTTAAACACAACGTATGTCGATGAAATCCATAAACACAAAAAAAATGTATAGTCTGTGCTAAGCTATATAAGTACACATTATGCCTTATTTACATTATTCCACATGTTTTTTATATGTTAAACAAAAAAAAAAAAGTTAATCGATATTTTTAATAATTTAAGTTAATTTATACCTTCTGTTCAAGTGTATAAAAACGTTTCAATTTATTTATTTTTATTAGGTGGTGTGTGTTCCTAAATAGTACAATTATTTTTAAAAATAAATCAATATTAACCCTAAATAATTTTTAAACATGTAACTACTCATTTTTACTTATATAAAATAACACTTAAAGAAATGATTTTTCTCTGACAAAAAAATAAGTAAATATTTATTTATAAAAATGCTAATGTCACTTTTACTAATTACTCAGTAATGAATTCCCACTACGGGCACAGAACAGCTACTAGAAAACTGCGAACCCAAGTGGTGAAGGCACGTGATTATTTTTACTCTGATACTATACACAATGTACACAAAACTTATATAAAAAATGGTCTAACTAATAAATTGATTTAGGTCTATTAAATTAATTAACACCAGATACGTATTTAATTATAAAACAAAACACATTAAAACGATTTTTTAAATTTAAAAGTATATTAATTTTATTTTTCCCTCTATCTTTTAGTTACATTATTTTGTATTATTCTGTATATTTATTTCTATTATTTTATGAACACCACTTTCAGGTGATACCAAGTGCCGTGTTATACTCTTGAACCATGTCCATACAACAATAACTTTTTATTTTTCCCACGTCAGTAATAAAACCGCAATTAAATTTTCTTATTAACTTCTATTGCGTTGTATTAAAATTAAAATTAAAAGAAATTCAGGGTACTATACAATATTGCAATAGATTAAGAGATGGGTAAGTCACTGGGTATCAGTTCGAATACAAAAAATCTATGATTGCCCATACAATTTAAAAAATTTTATTGAATCAAATCAGTTTATAGTACGTACTTATTATAGTTGTATGATTCTGTAATTAAATTTTAAATTCTCACATCAAAAATTGTTGTCAATGATCAAATATGGAAAATATTTGGTTGAGTTACTCTGTATTAAAACATCTAGGTAGCTAGCCATAATGTTCAAAGTAGAAAGTAAAATGGAATGAAAGAGTTGCACTCAACATATTAAGTATTCTTTACGAAGGTAAAGTAATCTTTACAACAAACCTAATATTCTGCATAAATTGATGGAAGTCTGGAACACAACCAATTTACGAATTTTATTGATTCTATTTAAAGAAATCCATAAAACCAATTAATCTTTTTTTTTTCAATTTTAATAAGCAATTAAAAACGTTCATAAGAACAAAATATAATAATTATTAAATAATTTAACTATACATATTCCGAAAGAAAAAACTTGTATTTGAATATTAAATGTACTAATATTAACATATGTTTCTTTTATTCAAAAGCAGTTTATTATTATTAGATTTGAAAAAATAAGTAAATGAAACCAAATTTTGTAATTCTTTTTAAACTATTGAAAATTATTCTGTAATATTGTACCTACCTTTTTATTTAGAATATTGAAAAAATTATTAAATTTAATCACCACGATTTTGATTAATATTTTATCGGAATTCATGATCTTGAAAACTAATGGCTTCTAAACATAAAATAAAACAAACAATTGCATAACCAAAAATATAATCTTCAATTTATAACCTTAACTCAATACTTAAACTATTAACTTTTTGAATAAACGTTTTTTTTATGAAATAAAAAATATTTTTTAGTTTTTCAGAATAAAAAAATCACAATGAAAATATATCGCACATGATTGTTGGATAAATACGCATGAAAACAAATAAAAGTTGCTCTTATGTTAGGTTATCTAAGCCACGGGTTCTTTCTTATATTTTTGGTTTGTTATTATACTTAGTAATACTATTATTGCAATTATTACTTATATTAATGTTACTTATTATTTATTATTTATTTCTGTTTTGAAAATTATATTTTGCAAACAGTGGCACAAGACTTTAATATTTGTTATTTTGGTCGTATACGTTTCACCAGTCGTCCGCGTCTTTTTCCTCCTCTTTTTTATCTATTTCATTCCGAATAAATCTGTCGTCCTTAAGACATTATAAGTGACAACAATTTGTTTCCGTATTCCGTGGCCGTCGTTAAAAGATTTATCTTGATCGTACGCCTCCCCCCCTCCTCGGCACGGGTTCGTGATATTCCATTAATGTATAACAAAGACAAAACGAACAGGGTGGAAGTGAATAGCATCGCTAAGCAATCAGCCTTCAATAATGAAAAAAAAAAATAAATAAAATTAATAGTATAATATAATTCGTATTGTGAGAGCTTTGGGCCGGAATTCCAATGGGAAACTATCGATTATGGCTTTTATAGTATATATAGTACTCCCCGGCCAATCGGTCACGGCAGTTTTCTTTGTTTTTTTTTTAAAAAAAAAAATCACGATTGTGATCGCTTTTTTATGCTACAGTACACCCCCTCTCTATTTCATTTCAACGGTGAAGACGCGAACGGTCCGAACGAATCAATTACGAAAGTTCAACGTTTAACTGCTGTCAGTGATCCAATTACAACGGCTGATCGTGGTTGTTATACAGTTTTATTAAATGAATGTATAAAATAAATATACCTAGGTACCTAAAACAAACATAAATTACAATTCATAATATTGATGGTAATATGTTTTTCTGTGACAATTAAAATTTCTAACGTGTTTAACATTATAAAGTATACGGTCACTGTTGTTATTCCAGTAGCGGGGGATGAGGGCTGCACACCATCAGATACCTCCATAAACACTCCACTGATGCACGTGCATCCAAGACAAAAGTGTAGGACAAATATTGTTGGGAATTATATTTGGAAACTTTAAAATATTTTCATCACTTGTGTGTAGACGGGAAGGAAACTAATTTCATAACCGCTCGATGAAAGCATAACAAAACTACGCTACGTGGTGAGTGGATTTTTCACCAACGACCTTTCGCGGTGAAACCAATACATTGCCCGTGCTGAATTTTATAACAATCACAATAACGTATACTCATTTACTACGCGTAAACTAGGTTAATTATACGAAAAACTTACTGCACCTGCGACGATTTTTTGTCTTGCTGGACAAAAAAATGTAACCGAAAATGAATTAATATAGCACACACCTTCCGTAAATCGTTTCACACTGTATAAATATGCTGAAATTTTTTTTTTTTTTTTATGACGAAAAAAATCACCTCAAACATGACGATCAAACCGTAGTTTATATTGAGCAATGCAGTATAGACAAAAATGTCACCATATCATGTAAAACTGCATGTATGCATTTTCATATACATACATGAAACATATTATATGTTTCTATTCCATAGAAGATAAAAATACCACCTTTTATATTGTAAACTGTAAAGAGTATTCAACATATAGTTTTAAATACAACCAAGTATATAGGTAACACTCGTTATTAAAATATACTACATCGTAAACAAAAATGCAATAACACAACTCAATAAAAATTAGTACATGCGTCTTACATGAATAAGTTTTAATATTATAAGATTTTCAGAAAATTTTAATATTTAATCTTACGCTATATTCATCTTTACAATACTAGCAAATATATTAAATTATCGTGTCAAGCGGAAGAAATAATACACAAATATATACATGTATTGCAGATGACAAAATTAGTTATTAAATAACTGCAACTATTGAAGAAAAGAAGAAAAAATAATTTTGAATAACATAAGCAATTTTTTTTGTCAACTTTAAAGTTTCAAGAATGAAACAAATATTTTATTTTCAAATTCATACTTTCAAAAACTCCAGTTATGAAACATCTATATAAAATTGAACACAATATGTCAATCTAAGCTTAAAATAAAATATTCATCGTGAAAATTATCAATATACTATTTTGTTGAAAGAGCATTTGAAAATGGTGCTTCTACAATCATTTAGCACGGGGATACAGACACACATTTTAGTACCTACGCAATTAATAAGTTATTATAGCTATATCAAAAGCTATACACACATTTATGTCGACAGCCATGTGTACAATATTAACGTTTACATAACTATTATTTATTAACAACATTTATAATTTCTTTGTTGATCATATATTTAGGGGCGCTAATTTCAAAAATCATTTGTCACGAAAACTTACACCACGGATTATAAGACTTTTGACAATGATTAATTTATCATTGTGCGTACTTTATTAACGAATATAAAAAAAAAAAAATTACTTATATATTTGCTAAAAGTAAGTAAATATTGATAATTACGCAAATTGAATTACAAGCTACATTAAAATTTAACTATAGCATATTAACATGTGTGTATGTATATTTGGCCATTGGACACATCTGTATGCAGCGTAATAATATATCGTTTCCATATAATATTATAACTTGCAATAAAAGTGATCTAACTTCACAATTTATGAATAAATTATAATTTAACCAGATATTTATATCTATTGTTTTGTATTAGAGCTATATACCGTCGTTTATCATTTGAAATTGAGGAAAATAGTATTTCAATTAAATAATTTGATATAACTTGAATGCATAATATACAGAATTATTTAATTCAAAATTAAAAGTGCGTAAATATAAATATAGGATAGCAGACTGTCATGTGAAACTGTGTACTATTACTAAAGGTAATATATTTTTGACTTCAGAAAAAATTATCTTTCATTTTTTCTTTTAATTTTATAGCACGGATTATCGCTTTATTGGATTGGAAGACTTAGTTGTAAGAAATAATGAACAATGTATTGTGATTGATTCAGTACATTTTTGTAAAATAATTGTTTCGAATGACAATAATTTAGAAATTAATTTCTTTTAAACCTAAATTTTTATTGAAAATCAAACATAATTATTTCGGGAAATGAAACGTTATTATGAATACACCTTCTAATTATTATAATGGGTGAGATAAAATCTAATAGGCAACTATAAAATAAATTAATCAAAAAATTTTTTTTTAAAAATTTACAAGTAAAGAATGTAAAACAATTAGCATAAAAATATCTCTTATTAGGGTCTAATATATGATAGACGAATATATAATGTTATATTTGCTATACGAATGTATGTTTATACTTTATATTGAAGCGTACGCATATTATGATCTAAATTCTAAAGGAAACATATTAAAATCAGATAACAATAAAATATAAAATATATAAAAATATATTAAAACTACTTAAACAAATATTTTGTATACTTACATTAATTTATTTAACATTGATTTATTATAATTTATAATGCTTAAATGAAATAGTTTTGGACATTGAAAAATGGAAGGGAAATAAAATTATAGTTATAATTTCAAGGAGTTCTATGTAGGCAATTTGGTTAAATGCCTGGAAATAATAAAATTACTTATAGGGAAAGTCATTACGCCAATAATTTTAAATCAGAAATACGTAAATGAATGCTCAAAAAATATTAAAAACTTCAGTCTTATTGAGTCTTCTTGGGTATTAAAAAATTATAATGTATATTATTATGTTTTTTTTTGTTTTTATATTTATTATTATGAGTCCATAATACAATAACACATGTCACTATGTACTATTAAATCATGATACTAAAAGTACTGTTTTAAAAACTTAAGGGCACAGAAGAATTTTTTTTAATAAAAGAATAAAAAATATTAGACTATTTTTAAGATGAATATTTTTGTATTAGAAAAAATGTATTCATTATATTATAATTAATTATAATATTATTCTTCTTTGAATCAAAATTTAAAAGAAACATAAATATACTTTACGGATGATACCGTTGATACGACAAAATGCCATATTTAATGTTCACATTTTATTAAAATATTAGTCAAACAAATGCTTTATGAGCGAAAAAAAATACGTTTTCATTTATTTCCAGGTGATAAAATAGTATAATTTATACTTATAATAATGCTGACAACATTTTGTTTCTACAAATGTTTTGAATACATTGCATATTATAGTGCTTAACATTTTATGGAGTTAAGTTTGGATTCATAAAAAGTGTAATAATAAAAGTCTTTTTTGGTAAATTATTGCACAGCAGATGTTACAAAAATTGTTCTAAAAATTCAAAATACATCATGGTAAAAATATACAAAACATCTAGAAACACATATATGATATAAGTATTGATGTACAAATATATCTAATAAATAAAATTTTATTAATACGTTTAAATTGAATTTTCTTGATTTAAATTTCCACAAAAACCAAATCCGTACAATAGTATCAGTAGGTAAGTCAGTTGAATGTTAAATATTGTAATTTGAATTTTTTTCGTAACATTATGTACTAGATAACGATATAATATATTATAAATAATTTTAGATAAATATATTTTATTGAGTAAACGCTACACACCAAAAATACAAGTTTTATTCTACGCAATAAAAATATTATGTTAGTAAATGATGTAATAGTTATGTAATATTATTTCTATATTTACGGACGTCATGGATGCTCAATGATTACCTCTGGTAAACGTGGTGATGGGCGTGCAGTTGATTAAGTCCCAAGTCGCAATAAGGGTGCACGCGATAATCAAATAGTGATTGCAGCTGCGTCGCCATTTCAGATCCATATTTTATAAATGCACGGATTAATAACACGTATATAGATGCACCGACGGCGGCTGGTGTTGGTATTATAATGTATTATTTAATGCGTTATTCCTATTGAACCCGACCGACGAATATTTTAAACGCTAATCGTGTGGTAATAATTTTAATTTAATTAAATTCTTTATTTCTTCCTATTTGTTCGTTTGAACCGCTGTGCTGTGTAACATTATTACTAATTACTAACGAATCACGTGACAAAACGTACAAACAAAATACATATATACCCGTATTATTAAAACGTTGGGAAAAAGTCCGCGCACACTACGTAACGCTTTCAAATGTAAAATGTTCTAATCTTGAAAAATGATTCATTTATATAGGCGGTAGGTATAATGTGTGCATTTGGTTTTTATCTATGACACAGTCACACGGGCGCCACGGCAGCTAGCGCGCGCGCACGTTGTCGTGAAAGAATCCCGAAAAAGGATTACGTCACGAAATATTTGACCGATTTGAGTGTCTACTCCGCGCAATATATGCTCACACCTACAACAAGTTGTTCTAATATTATGTATTAAACGTCGAGTTCTCCACTGGTGTTTACCGGAAAATAAAAACAATACAATGGACACGGGTAGTGTCAAGCAGCCAGCCAGTCGACCATCAGCGAACGGGAGAATGATTACCAGAAATAGGAAAATGAAAACGCAAACCGGTCGAGATTATTGCAGCATACACTTACGTCCTGCATTCAAGTGAAAAATTACGTGGCCGACGATAGTTTCATTGAAACGAAGTAATCGAATTCGTGTTAAAATATTATATAATAAAGGTATCTAGACGAAAACCTGCATCTTCTCATTTTCTCCAAATCGAACGTTTTTTATCACTCGCGATTTTAAGTACGAGTGCAAACATTCACTGTTCCTTGTGAACTTGATGTCAAACTCAGTTACAATATGTTTATTTATAAAATATAAATATACGGTTGGTAATAATATGACATTATGTGCCAGCGTGTTATGTATTTTATTAAAATCAAACATATAATTGGTAGGTAAATAACGTATTTAATCAAATTAATAATACTTGATGGTTATCTCATAAAAATCTTAAAAGCCATATAGGTTATAGATAACCTTCGATAGTTAAATAAAAAAAAAATCAAACAATACATAATATATAATGATTATACTATTATAGTTATAGGTGTAGAACTGTAGACTATCTACATTATATAACAACCAACCTGCAAAGGTAATTGTTTTTATGTAGTGCGCTTTAATTTTTATAAAAGAAAATAAAATTTTTGGAAAACACAAAATAATAAATAAAATACGAGCACTTACAATAGTATAATAATAATAGAATTACTTTTGATACTACATAGGTACATGCTGATTAAAATAATCACCATTATTACTTACGAAAAATGTAATATGTCAATTTTTTAATTCCAACATCCCGCAATGAACTTAATCACTTGCGATTACTACTCCATTCATCTTAACTAAAAATATAAGATATTATATTATGTGACGTATAATATGCATTACAATATGGAATACTACAAATTACATTGTCCTTAAATTTAATAAACATCAATGCAATACTAATGCTTGATTTTGCTTACATCCTAGACACACTATAGTTCATATTTTTACAAAATATGCCCTCATCTCGATAACAATTTTATATAACATTAATATCTCATATTGATTATATATTCATACGGTGCCACACCCACATGCGTTGTCTCCGTCTTAAAAACGTAGAATATAGCAAATCTGCGTTTACTAAAATTAATTTTGTGCTTTTAAATTTAAAATTAGAGTTATTTGACCTATCTAAACTTAAAGTTAAGAACATTACCTGTGGCTATATGAAGATTTTTTACGAAATTTTAATTCTTAAGCGAATGATGAGGTTTTTAAATTGTATTCTACACTTGTAAGACAGAGATAATACATGTAGGTGTGACTTCCTCTTAACAATATTGTTTGATGTTTATGAAAGGGGATAGATAGAATGAAATAGTGGTGGCAGCAATGGGCCTACATGGCCTGCTAAGCTATTAAAAAGAAGAAGTTTGTACTCAATATTTCAGACATTTTACTATCCGTCTTCAATGCGACATTGCAGACAAGAATTTTCATTACTGAAATCACATATTTTTATTAGTAAATAATTTTACCCTATTTACTATTATTATATTCAAAATAATATGTGTTATTCATATTTCATAGATTAACTAAAAAAAAAAAATAAATAAATATATTGTATTAATTGGTTAAATAAAATCTTCGCTAAACTAGATGATACAGGAAATAAAATACAAATTATTGGTTGAATTGAATATTTTTCAATTATTTCATACAATGAACAATTTTAATGCCATTAATCATTATAATTACTTTATTTGAAATGATATAACATTATTATAAAACAAAATTAATTTTAAGACTCATGTTACATGTTCACTCGTCGAATCGGAAAATTAAAATTAATTTTTACTTATTTACTTAGTAGTATCATATATTTCCATCAGGGGCGTCTTAAGGAAGAAACAAAATATATACCCCATATATATGTATACATATTATCATAATATATATATTAACTAATTATTAATATAAGAGATTTAATTTAAGACGAAATGCAAAGACTGGGTTTAAACCTTTAATCCCCCCTTACGGATTGGTATAGGGATACTCCTGATTTCTATAATATAATAAATTAATTAAAATTAGAAATAATCTATGCTGGAAAATAAAATACTCAAAAAATTATTTTATTCCTGAGCATAAGACTAAAAATTGAAGTTTTCATTAATAAAAATACAAAATGACTACATTTTGTGAATTATAAAAATGTACTTAAAGGTATATACTAGTACAATATCAACAAAATTAAATATTCATTTCGCATACTACATGCATTTCCGTTGTAATAAAATAATGCTATTTTTACAATCTTTAAGGTCATACAAACTGTTCATTTTGAAAAATAAACACTTTTATACATTATTCTTAAATATTTATTAATATAACTTATAAATGGCAAGTGATAGTCTTAAATTGTTGCACCAGTGTTATGACACCAGTCAGTCCATTTTAAACATTTTTGAAATATAATAAAGAATGAATTAAATTGATTATAGATTTGAATTTGAATTTTTAAAACAACAAAAATTTACCAAGTAAAAATAAATTCCAACAAAACTATAAAATATATTAATTATTTATTGCTAAATATTAAGTGAGGACCAACAATTAAATCATACTATCAAACATAATTTATAGTAAATCTGATCGAAAAAAACTCAAAACATTGACGATAAATTATAATGATTTTTAAAAAGTATACAGCCAAGAAAAACAAACAAGTTTTATACATTGTTTTAAAAATTTAATATGAATTCAAAATAACATTGTACCGTTAAATATGTGACTAAAAAAACCTTATAAAACATCATAATTAAATGTCTTTACCTATCTTATGTCAGTAGATGCAACTAATCATATTAAAATGATGCTTCTAACTACATCTTAAAATATTACATAATTTATTTCTATTTACAACAATCCAACTCTTCATAGAAAATAATAAATAATAATTTACTGTCATTTGTTTTATATATCCTTTATCCGCTTATTTATGATGTATTCTTTATGTATATATTATTTAAGCATAAGATATCTAATTTTTATTTTTATTTGATAAAATGTATTCAGTAATATACCTAGATAGATGAGACCATGGTGAGATGTATGTATTGAAAATTTGAAAAAAAGATTCACACAGTTTTTTTCAACGTTCAAAGATCAAGAAAATCATCGGATATCGATGGATGCATCGTATAACGTCTCAAAAACATCAACCCTAGATAAAAAAAACACATATAAACCATTAATTATGTTTTATTTGTATTTTTTTTTCAGATAATGTCTACATGCCAATAATTGTCAGTACGCCCATCTCATGGTTATCTTATCAACTCAAAGTAGATGTGCACAAAATCCATCAACATTCTTTTAGCCAACCACTCTTAACAAAAAAATTTCTAATGGAATGTTAAGTATGATATTTAAAAATATATTGCACTTGAAGGTGTTGTGTTTGATATTATTTTAACTTTAAGTGGGTATATATATAATTAAATTATTAACATGCATTATGTATTAACATATACATCACATACATTTTAGTAGTAATCTGTTAAATTTATATTTTAAAATAACAAAACAAAACTAACAATTCAAACGATTATTTAGAACGTAATACGATGGTGAAAAGTTCCTTAATTTTAAAAATTGTTATTATATAGTAGTATAAGTTTTCCTAAAAATACTGTATATAATTTTAATGTCACGTTCTTTATAACTGCGAAATTGTTCACATTTCTTGTGGAAGCATAAGACTTAAAGTAAGAAAACCAATTTTCCCATGAAATGTATAACATATTTCGAAGTTAAATTAAGTGACTGCTGTCTACAAAAGAAATCCATTATCGTCAACTATTTTTAACCTAAATTATGCCGAGAAGGTTAAAAATATTCAAGTGAAAATCGAAAATGGAATCGAATGATAGCCATGAATATGCTAATAATATTTTTATTCTTGGAGGATTGCAGAAGAAGTTATTCAAACAATATTTGCACTTCTGCTAGTCAGTGAGATAATGGGTTTTTATATTAAAGAAGAAGAATCTAAATACGTATTTGAATCACAGAAAAAAATAATAATAACTAAGTTGAATGCAATTTTTATATTTTTTCGAAAAACAGATAATTTAAAATATTTTAATCATAATTTAAAACAAAATAGAATTGCAAATTGATGAATAAACAAAATTTGTAGTTAATGACCGACCAATTTTATGAAAATTAAATTTAACAATATTACGAAAAAGATTCCAATTAAATTAAATTATTGTCTATATACATTATTACCACGGGTCTACATATTTAAGGTTTAGGCTCAAAATGATTTAATGAGGGATAAAATTAGGAACGGCAAAGGCTGTACAACTTCTAATATTTGAACCATAGAGTATAACTCGTTGAGACAATTTAAATGATTTGAATGCTATTTAGAAAGCTAAATGAAAGTTTGTTTTGACTATAAAATTAATACGATTTGAACGTTAAATAACCCGAAATCCAGATAGATGGATTGTAAATAAAAGATCTAAAGGAATACGGACGGAATACTATAGTGATGTACAAAAGAAGCATTGGAGAGACTTAATGGGAGAAACATTTGTTCTGAATAAACGTTAAACTGTTTATGATAATGATAAATGTGCGAGATATTATCGAATTTCCGTATAGATTTATGATTTATGTAAATACTCCACTATTAATAATAATGAAAATTGCTTATTTTTAAAACATTGCATTATTCAAAAATAACTCGTGATGGCTGGAACTAGATATTTTATTTTATTTTTTGTAAGTACATGAATTTCATCATAAATTTACAATTCCCGTCCACTAAATTAAACCTAATGCATGATAAAAATATTTGGTTTGTTAGTTTTGCGGAGGTTTATCAGAAACTATATAGTCCATTTAGCTGAATATAATTATATCTAGTTTAAACAAACATAACAAATGTCAAAAATGATAATCATTTTTCTTCCGACTTTTTCTGCTTTCGACTAGAAATTAATTTGAAATAATAATTATTATAATATATTATACTATACTTATGTATACTGATACAATTAGATTGTAAATAATAAATGTTGCCAAAAGAAATAAATATTTTCACCCCATATTTTATTTAAATTATTAAAATTGTATTTTTGTTTGTTTGTAATTTAAATTATTAGCTATAATATTTATCTTATTTTAATAAAATATAGACCAAAATTATAAGCATGTATTTATTTGTCATACAATGAACTTTGGTTTTTTAAAAATTATATTCTTCACACTTCTTTTGGCAGTAAAATTACTAAAAAAGTTTCAAATAAATTCACTTAGCATAAACTTTAATAAAATTATTTTTCAAGTATCACTAAAGTTTAAGAAATGCTGCCAAAATATTGGAAAAATCTAAAAAATTGATGACAGATTAGGATTTTACTAAAATCTCACATTTTTTATTATGATTTTATTCTCAGAGAAAACCGTTGTCAAAAATTGTATATTTTTTCTTATATTTTTACTATTTATATAATTACAATACGTACCTATTCTTAATTTCCTAAGTCGATAATTTTTATTATTTTTTTTTAGGAATATAAATATATAAAATCGTATATTAATACCAGTTGTTAATTATATATCTATGTATTTATTTTTAGTATTTTATGTTTAGAAGAAGGGAATAGTGAATCTCTACTGGAACTAATAACTCATAAAATAACCAATCAGTGAGATAATAATCATCAGCTGTTGTTACCAATAAATTATTGAAGTAGAAAACATATTTTTAACACTTATTTAATAATGTATAATACCTCCTAAACCAGTTTAATTAAACAATTTTTAAATCGCCGTTTAGTTTTAAAAGAATTATGCTCTGCGCCTTTTAATTTAAAATTTATTCAATAATCACTTGTAACTGAAGAGCTTGTAAATAAACTGTACATATGTACTTAAAGTGTGTATGAAACTTTTATTTCATCAAATTCTTTATGTCACATGTAACTCACGCTCAATGTGAAGTACTTAATTTGAGATGAGTGCGTTAATTCGATAATAACGAGAGTTCTAACGTTTTTAATCAATCACGGTATTCATATTATAACAAACATAACTTTATTTAAACGCATTGAAATATAAATATAAAAGTAATATTTTTTTTTTTTTTACATACCTACAACATCGCAATAAGTAAATAATAATAAAAATATTTTATACAACTACTTACAATAATTATTTTTGCCCACTGCTTAATAATATTATATGATATCTATTTCTTCAATAGTAGCTGATATAATATAGTAGAACTGTCATGTCCCTTAAATGAATAATATTCTTAGACTTTTCACTACCAACGATGACACAGCTTCCACAATGTCACATGTTTATTGCAGAAGTGAAATGTCTCAAGCTAAGTGATTTTAGTGGTAAAATTAATGCTCTAGTAAACCGAACAGTTCGCCTTGGTGTAGCCGAAGACGACTCGATGAACGTTCCGCTCTACCGTCCTTAAATATCTCTGTTATTGTCTCCCATAGTTAGTTTTTATAACGTGATTTTTATTTTTACGCATTTTTTTTATCATTAATGTCGTCGCATTGTCATTTTTTTAGTCCGCGCTAGCATCTCAACTATATTTATCGGACCAATCAGTCAATTTTATAAAATTTATAAAAATCAATATAGTATTTTGATTTATCGTTCATTGATTACCATCGAAAAACAAACAAAATATAATGCTGTTAGTAAAACAAATTTGAGACTCATCACATTCAGATTTAATAAAAATTAAACATATTATGTTGTGGAAAATCAATTTAAAATGCACGTAACTCTAGTATAACCTACCGAAGTAGCTCAAAATTATGTTGGCCTTATTAGTCTTAATTTGTTTCCATATAACTCTAATTTATACTTCAGAAATGTTTTGTGCTACTTGTTTTTCATGAGTAACACACTTTGTTCTTCACATCTTGCACATATTCTTACCATTTCTTATGATTATTATTATTAATTTTATTTTCATTTTAAATTTGTAACACGTCTAAATAATAATAATTAAAATAGCTACAACAATACTTTAGGGCCTAAATACTCACAGAAGTTTTATTTTTAATATTTACGAAGCTAAAGTGACAAAACTGCCTCACTTAAACTAACCTTTAGCGATAACTTTTATCACAGTGTTAATTTTTTGTATTTTATTGTATTTGTGATTACAAAAATATTATTGTTTATGTAGTTAATTTTCTTTATTGCCGTGTATTAAGTAATTTTATTTCAGTAATTATTAATTACCAAAAATATTTTTAAGGATTTAGGAAAACTTGAAATAACATCGGATTATGAAGTTAACATTTACATTTTTACCCCTAGCTATTCATTATTTTCATTTTACCATTGGTGTATAAAAAAAATAAAGCATAAATTATTATGTTTATCTGAGTTTTGGCAACAGCCAACGGTCACAACAACAATAATGAAACGAAGCCAACAGTCTGCAGTATAGATTCATGTACATTTATATATTTAGTCTAAATTATTGTAGCTGGATGATTTTTTTTAGTTTTCCAACATGGCTGCAATAATTTTCCCAAGTAATGAGATTTCCTCCTTCGAAATTCCTAAAATTTTTATCGAAAACCCAAATACAAAATAAAATATTGTATACAATATTTACGGATGACCCGGAGTGTATCATACAGTTACTAGTATAAATAGTATTAAATAATTTTGATTCTATTTTTATTGCACGGTTTGTGAGCATATTTATTTATTTTTTCGTGGGTAATCATTCTAACCTTAATTACGTAGAACACACGCGCTCGTCATCGTGGGATGATGCCAAAAAGTTCGAAGTATCGTTTGGGATTGTGGGTGAGAGGGTTGTGCAAGACTAATAAAGAGCACCGTTATCGATGTTGTAATAGTTCAACCGATGAAGAACGTCGTCTGCAGCACTGCAGAGGAAATACCGTAAAATAACTAAAATAATAATAATACGAACGCAATCTGATATATGATATGCTAACAAGTGATGAACAGTGGTGGATTCAACTGGGAAAAAATAGATATTTGTCGCCTGGACCTAACCCGACAGATCCATGTCCTCATTTCACATATTTTCGTTTCGATAAAAATGTTCAATCATTATTCAAGTATGTATCTACATCAAGTTTGGATGGTTTAAAGAAAACATTAATAAATATATACAGTGTGATTCCTTTTAAAGGTAACACTAAATAATTCTGTCCAGTAACATCGGATTAATATGCCATTTTCGGAAGGGGATAGGGAATAAATAAATACACATTTCTTGGTGATTTTTACATTTTTAGATCTTTCCGTGTGCGCATGCGCAATATAACTTGCATTTTTTTAAACGGCAACAGGTATTTTAAATACCAAATTACGATAGACCATACTAGAATTTTTTGAATTATTATGAAATTTTAAGTATTTTTTTTTCTTTGTTTCCGTAGGTGTACAAATATTATTAAATCGTTTAAATTTAATTTTGAGAAATTAATTAACCTCAATAAGATGTTAATGTTAGTTCATTTACTAAGAAAAGGTTAAACTGATATGATTTATTTCTCATAACTTCTTAATAGAAATGATTAAAATTATAAAAATATTGTGTTAATTATTTTAATCGTTTACTTACCTAGTAAATGAACTAACATTTACGTCTCATTGAGGTTAATTAATTCCTCAAAATTAAATTTAAATGATTTAATAATACCTGTACACCTACAGAAACGAAAAAAGTACTTAAAATTTCATAATAATTCAAAAAATTCTAGTATGATTGTTGAAAAATTCAATAATTTTAATCGAAACTTTGACTGGTTGCCATTTGATCAATTTTGATTTTAGAGCTATGGTAAAACAGACCAAATCAACTTAAAATAATTCGGTCTTGCCGAATTTGGTATTTAAAACACCTGTTGCCGTTTAAAAAAATGCAAGTTGTATTGCGCATGCGTACATGGAAAGATCTAAAAATGTAAAAATCCTCAAGAAATGTGTATTTATGTATTCCCTATCCCCTCCCGAAAACCGCATATTAATCCGATGTCACTGGACAGAATTATTTAGTGTTACCTTTAAAAGGAATCACACTGCACATATATATATATATATATATATATATTATCTACTTTAACCGTTTTTTAACGGTTCATGAGTTGGTATTCACGACATTTAATAATAATTGAGCCCTTTTTAGTTGTATCCCGCCCGAACTATTATCATTAAATCCGTCCACTGAGATGTCTGATGGGAAGTGTTGTTACTTGCAGGTTATTTTACGGACGGACCTTACGATCGTGGGGTAGTTATGCGGTGGCGTACGTAGTTCGAGCCAAATGAAGTCGAACTAGGGTAGTTCCCGGGTGACTAGCACAGTGGGACAACATGGAAGCCATATTATAATCCCGTGTCGCATCGGGTCCGTATCGTAGGTACCTGCACAGCGACCCGGTGGGGGGGGGGCAACTCGGATCGACTGCACGTGGCATCAGCATCTGTGCGTCCCCTGGAAACGGTGACGGATTCCTGACACGGTGCGCTCGCTAGTGTGTCCCCGGTCGGTGCGGTCCGAGTCAAGTCTCTGTGCACAACACCCGGGGGTAAAAAGGCAAAAGGTGGTATTATACCAGTCGGGTCCTGAATCGTTTTAGGTACTTCGCACGGTCCCGGAACGCTTTAGTACCACGTATAATCCCGAGTACAAGCATCGCAGTAAGAGCACTTATGTATACCAGTCTTATGTGGTACGCGTAATGATATTATTTTCTCGTTTTATATTTATGGATCCGATTGTGTGAAATTAATAACGCGTTATTACACATTTTACCGACACTAACACGTCTAAAACGATTTTTTTTTTCAAACCATATTTTATACAATTAATTTATTTACTGCCTATGATGTATTTTAATATTTGATTTTTAACCTCTAACTTTTTAACATTTTTCTGTTTTTTTTTTATTTTTCATAATTGATCTTATAATATAAATCCGGCATTTGTAACCATTAGTTTTTCTATTTGTATTAAATGATATAATGTCATATTTCACAACATTAAGAAATCATTAATTCTATTTGAATTATCTCATAAAAAAAAGAACAAAAACAAGAACCATCTTTCAACCGTACACCTGATGTGGTCGAAAATCTATTACAGTAGCGACGGAAAATTAAATATTATAGTAAAGTACTTGTATTACCTGCTCCAAAAATCATGTGGAACCCAACTATAGTATAGTTATTAGTACTCAAACCTGCAGCACTATTATAGACAATAGCTTTCTGGAATTCTTTATCCTTTTGCATTATCCACGAAAATACTATCTTTTCTTTCTATCATTCTACCTAGTACCTGTAGTCCCTTAATTCCCCAGTTCCCTAATCCCTCGTTAACTGCAAAAGCGATACTGATGATGTATTCATATACTATATCTTATAGGTACAGTTGAATTTATCCATTAAATTAGTTTCACTATCAAGAAATAATATATTATAGTTGCATGAAAATACATTGTAACTCGTAACTCATTTTGATTTGTCTTCCCAATGCTATAAAGTATAATTTAGTTACAGGATGTGTACTTACATAGGATTAAAATAACATACATAAGATTTACGGCGAAAAATAATTCTCAACAATTCAACATTTAAAGTATCGTCGATTATAACATACAATTTTACTTGACTTGATTATAAAATTAACTTGCTATATAACCGAAAATCTTGTGGTTTTTTAGATTTTGAAAATTATCCCGTGTTTTATTATTAGTATTGTAAAAAATTAATACTTTTTAAATTGTAAAAAAAATTATTAAGATTGAATATATTTTTATTTTTTTGACTTTCTATAATATTTATGTATCTTATACACTTTTTGTAAGAGCCATTCGGTATCAGTTTAATAAAAATAAAAACAATTTATAAATTATAGACTACGATTCAGTACATTAGGTACGAGTCCAAATTACTAGCTATTTTATAGAATCACCGTTTCAATTTCAACATCTATTGTACAATACAATATTGATGCGTGATAATAATAAGCAACTCGATTAGTTAAAAAAGGTTATTCCAATGCGTCAAGATAAGTAATGTCATTAAGCAAACATTAATTTTAATCGAATAAAAATAAAGTAATCTGGGTGATTTTAAATTACTAAAATATAAATTAAACAGAACCTATAACGACGATCTTATTATATGTATTATTTATTATACATTGAAGTATTTAAGATTTTTCGATGACCATTTCATTTCAGATAAATATGTTAAGTGGTCCTATACACATTAACCACTACCTAAATTATTACTATTTTAGCTTTACCAAGTTGTATTTTATGGTTTTATTTTTGTTCTAAGGAAAGCTACGGCTTACTAATCAATACTAAGATTTACTGTTTGTACTCAGTAAAAGCTGAAAATTATTATTTTATTTGTGCTTTTCTAGAAACGTTGTGTACATCCAACGGGATGTTCGAATTAAATACAAGCTGATTAATAAACGACAAATAAAAATGTCACTAAAAAAATTTCAGTAATATATTATAAAAACAAATCATTAATAGGTAGTTACTAACATTTTTTAATCAAAAAATATAATTCAAAATAATAATTATTTATTATTAAAACGATTAATTGATGGTTATTCAAAATTCTTACATAAAAATAGTATTTTAAAAATGTTAATTACTTTTGTTTTTACTTACTATATTTCTATAACATTATATATTTATACATGATGTAATAACATCGCATCTACTGTTACATTTGATCGGCAGCACAAATATTTTTTTAATTGTAATTATTTTCTAAAAATTGCGTCCTACAAATCGTTACTTACCTGATAGTAAAAGTGGAGCTACAGTTTCACGTACGCTTGCTGTTGTTTGGATTTTGCAGCACACTCTATTGAAATACATTGTTTTCTTCACACAGAATAAATTGATTTCCAGCGAATGCTCGATTCAAAGTCTTAGCCTTGTAGGATCCTAATCGATACAATTCTTTGTCAATACTCAATAACTTCAAGAACAGCCAATACCATTATTTTCCTTGCTCAATTTGTACATCCTAAGATGTATATACTATATACAACGTTTAAGTCCAAACATTAAATACTAGCATTGACTGGTAAGCCTTGACTTTATCATCTGATCGGGCTTTTACGGTAACTCAAAAGGTACCGGTCGGTAAGTATTTTTTTCATGTGAGCGGTTCAGCAGTACTATTGTTGGTTTCAGTTCGAAAACGATGAAGATTCAAAAGATGATTCTGATCAAAGGCCTGTATAACGTATATTGTATATAATAAATAACTTAAAAACATAAATATTAAAAAATCAATCGTAAATAATGGTGAAATTTTTTTTATTTTTTTTTTTATAGTTTAAATGTAAAATCTTTATGAAAAAACCTTTCGATTTATAAGAAAATTACAGAAAAAATCAAAAACCGGTCGGTTCAAAGTTCCATGCTTTCCAATAAGTTTCTAATATTTATATGTAGTAACTATACATGTTTATTACTATTTCATTAATTTTTTTTCAATCGATTTCTTTTGGCTATTTATCTCATTTATTCTAAGATGCCACGTAATGCATATACTAAGAAATATCTGTACCACGTATACGCATAGGTATATAACTAAAATCAGGTCAAATTATAAAATTGAAATAACTTACGATTTTTCTTCTCAGCGCATGTGTTTAAAATTTAAAATAAAAAATTAAATAAATAACTGCATACAAAATACCTAATATCGATAAAATATATATATACAAATAACGCTATATAATCATAAATAGTTTATCAACACTTTTTTTTCTTTTCTAAACTAACATATTTATCTCTTGTTAACAAAATATAAAACGAGTTTGAATTAATTAAAAATAATTAATAGTTATAACATTGAACTACTTAAAACAGCGATAATTTTGTTTATGTCTTAAATAGTTTTATATAACACTCCTGCTGATATTATAACATGCATTTAAATGATGATTTTTGTCAGGTGTAATATTGAAATATTATCGTTATTATATATTTTTATTACTTATATCAAATTTGAACAATATTACATTTATTTTAATAGTAAAAACATACTTTTCAAGAAAAAAAAATACCAATATTCATTATAACAACATTTTTAATTTGAAAATCAGAACAACAATATAAAACCATAATAATAATAATAATAATAAGAATAATAATGAAATTTTCAACAAAATATTATTCACTTCATCAGTAAATACAGGGAATAAGTAAAAGGGTTTTATCTGCATAAAATTAGCATATATACATATTATATCCATGCGATGCTCATAATTCATTTGTCTCCTCGAGGCAACTGCATCCTTACTTTAAATAACCTGAACATGAAAACATTTAAATTAGTGATGTTTATAAATTATACTATTTTCAAAAAAAGACATATAAAATAATAAGCTAATTTATTTGAGCCAGTAGTAAATAAAATATTTAAAATCTATATATTTAATTATACAAATAATTCAAATAAATTTGACTCTTAAGTACAATTAATAAAACCAAACAACACGCAGAGCAACAAAATACACTAAATCAGGAATCTCCAACCTTTTTTTACGGAGAACCAAATTTGAAATTTGCTTTGGAATCGTGGGCCAAAATTACTTATGAATGCATAGACAGAAAATTTAATCGAGGATGGACGAGAACTATTTTCTGACAATTTAAAAATGTATATTTTATTTTAATATAGTTGTAGAAAACAACACTTGAAAAAATAAATATAGTCTATAATTTATAGTCTAATTAATTATTTTTCGAATAAGAAATTAATAATTTGAAAAGTATTATAATATTTTCAAAACATAAGTTAGCTTGGTGGGCCAGTTAAAAAAGCTTGACGGGCCGCATTCGGCCCGCGGGCTGTAGGTTGGAGACCCCTGCACTAAACAATAAGTTTTAAAATAGAATCTGCTAATATTAATGGCTAAATAAGTAATTTATTATCGAATTTTAACGTTTACTAAATGCTAATTCACGTCATTTCAGTATATTTATGTCGGTGATACATAAATAATAACACATCCTTTAAAATAATCATCGATTTTACAATTTAGCACACAGCATTTCAACTAAAAGGCAGATTGATGATATTATTCACATTATTATTAGGTAATAAAATAATATAATAATAATATTTAGGGTAAATATAAACTGTGCTTAGATACCTTATAATTATGGAGCCATGACCTCACCAATACGCCTTTTGAACATATCCTACATGCATTATAATTTTGAGCGCAATGATATGTCATACATTAGTAAAAATGCTTAAAACAAAACATTTCAGCAACCGTAACATATAATATAAACACTATAAACGTTGATTTTATTGAATATAATAATATTATACTGGCATTATATCGTTAAAATCGGTAGCCGTCACGTGCGGATGCATAAACTGGACGTCGCTGTAATCGTAATTATATTTAACTCGATAAATACAGGCTTTCAACGAAAGATAATCAAGTAGTGCAATACCAAAATCCATTTTTATTAACTCGAATGCAAATGATTACAATGTACAGTGGCTGCATCCACGTAATGTATAATCGCTACCGGTTTTCACAATGGCGCGTAGGTAAATGTATAATATGTATTACGATATCAATGCCTTCGTATACAGAAGAGGCTCCAAGAGGAAAGGGAGCTAGGGGCCTGTATTTTCCTAAAAAAGTGTAAGTATATTGTAAACAAAATAAAAATTAAACATCTTATATTATCTCGAGATCAAATAGATTATATTATAGATATTTTTGCCAAAATTAAAAATAGACCATTTGAAGTTGTTTTGTAAAAATTGTTTTTCTTTTTTGTCATATTTATTTATTTATTTAGTTAAACGCCGACGAAGGCTCAAGTACAATATAATTATTATATTATATTTTGTAACTAAAGATTTTAGAAATTATTTATGTATTATTATTATTTTAATTAAGTCGCCAATCCCCCAACCAAGTCTCCGGAGCCAACGTTATAATAATAATAGTATAATAACTGAGTAGGTAATATTTTAAATTTAGGAAATGTACACATGACATAATGTTACGCACGCACACTATTTAATATTCCCGCATATAAACGCCGTATGCCTGTAATCCTGTATAATATACATTATGATCAAACCAATTTAAATTAATAATTGTACGAATAAAATAGATTTCATACGAGTATAGATACGCATACATGTATTATTAATTATTATATACCCGCGCTGTGCGGTATTATGTGTACCTACCTATCACATTATACGTGCGGTGATGCGAAAGGATATGTCATGTACGATGTTCTCCGGTGTAGCGATATTTGGTTTTGAATAAGATTAATAATAATTCATATATTATAGTGCGTAACAGTATTGTATTATAAATTATAACAGCGAGCTCGTACAGAATAGAAGTTTTTCCCTGTATCAACCGTATAGAAAAACCGTCGAATATTATAATGTTATAACCTATTCACGAACATTAAAGAATAGTAACGAACTCCAAAGATCCGAATCAGTTTCGAGATCACATATGTGTTTTAATTAGATTATCAAAATTATGACGAGGACAACACTGTATAAATAACATGTTAGTTAATGATTTTATAATACCGATGTTTTACTAATCGACTAACTTTTTTCGTGAAATATATAAGTAATTATTATTTATTCATTTATGTCATACAGATATACGATTTTATTTAATCTGCAAAAAGTTTTTTTTTTCATACTCAAAACTTATGTCTACTTTTATTTTATTAATTCAGTTTCAGTATAATACAGCTATCGCTTATCGCAACAGTGGTATCGCAAACATTTATCCCCATAAAGCTACCCTCTTTTGAGAACACCCATCCAACTTGATAAATCCATCAATATTTTCGTAAACGCAGAATGTTTTCTACAAAAATTAAACGATTATATGAATATATAATTAAATTTAGTCCACCCCGATTTTTACATGAAGTGATATTCGCATCACCACTGGCTTACCTATCAATTGATTTTCAATCAAATAACCAAATGATATACAGGTTACTGTTGTTATTTTCGTATTTTTATATTAGTCGATTATATAAGTTTTATCTTTCTGTGCAATCATTTTATTTTCACCGATACCATTGTCCATCAACCATATTTATATTCAATTGTTTTCAAAGTTATCCTTTCATTTCTTTTTCATATTTTTTGCTTGTGTGATATTTTCTATCATTTAACAATTATTCGACACACTATATATACATTCTGTAACTACCTAAATATATAAAGAAAATATGAGATATCCTATTGATCAATTATATTGACATTTAATCTATATATACTTATCTTAAATACTTGTATCTTTTATTATTTGAGATTATTTTAAGCCAATATTAAAAAATGTTTTTTCCATTAAATTCCAAACTAAATAAAATAATTAGTGTTTTGAATTTTTTTGTTTCCATTTTTAAGATCCCTAACTATCCTAACCTAATTTTTTAAATAAAAATATCCATGTGTGTAACGCCTCTGAATTTAATTCAATAATTGAAAATTACGCAAGCTTTTAATATTATATATGTATACTGTACTTTATATTGTACTTAATGAACCCGTAAATAACGCACAATATTCTATTAAAAAATTATTAATATTTGGAGTCCATTATTGTTGTTAAATAATATAAAATCATAAATACACTTCCGAAACGATTATCAATTTTGTCTACGCAAAAGTAGTGCATGGCATGTAAAATCATGCAATATTTGTGATTATTGTTGGTGTAACAGCATCTATAGACTATAAGTAAAAGTAAAATTGTATGGATCTTTTTTTTTTTTTTTTAACTTATTTTTCGTTTATGTATTGGATTCATATATTATTATGTTACAATAAATATCAAAAAAAATTTAAAACACAAATTAAACATGAAAGACAATTGAGAGAACATTTTAATCTTAACTGTATAATTTCATTCTGTAGATTAGGTAGGTACATATTTGAAAATTGTCCAAAAGGCGATGGAATCGCAATTGAAGCTACATCGGAGGGTAATTTTATTTTTACTAATTATATTACATTATCTAAACCCGGCATCTTTTTATTATAATTTTTTTTTTTTTTTGATACTTAATGAAAATATTTATCAATCGTATAAATTATAAACGCAATAGAAAGCAGACTTAATCCACTAAGTTACGCCTGTGAGACTTTACTGTTTGATATTAAAAAAATATAGATCAAAATAACTAGGTTTACACTTTCAAAAAGTTATTTTAGACTTTAAATTTCATTGTTTGTTTGACGGAACCAATAAAAAATTAAACTATACTATTAAGATATGAATTAACCCAATTTAAAAATAAAGTGTGAGTTGCAAAATGATAAATAAGATCAAAAGTGACCGATCAATTTAAAAACGATATAACAATAATTTATAATCTGTAGCCCAAAGCGTTTGAATAAAATAAAATACAAATAGATAAGATATGCCATTCTAAAATCTCCATTCAGATAAAATCGGAAAATTGCTATTACTGAAAATAATAATAGGGAAAAAGAGAAATTCAGGAAAACAATAATTTAACTTATAACTTATTTGATATGGGCATTTCCTAGCATTATAAAAAGTAAATATAATAAAATAACCATAATATGAACAATCTTAATTTTTGATACGAGTTTAACTTCAAATTGTATGTTGCAGTAGTATAATGTTAACCAAACTAAATTAAATAATATACAATATTATAATATAATAATATTGTAGATTTTAATTGCTTTATTATGAAAACATATAATCCACCATAATCTAGAATTTTAGACTAAGGCATTCTATTATAAGATCCCTAAAACCTGTTCAACTATTGTGATAACTACTGAATTATTCTTCTTCAAATTAGTTTAAGTTTTTCACGAATACGAACCCAGATTATGCGTATAAACAATTAAGTTAATTATTAACTTCAATTTTGTAACTTAGATTTAAAACCCCAGTATTAATTTTATAATTTCTAAACAACCATGTTTCTTTGATGTCGATTAATGAGAATTATTATTCTGTTATTGAATTATTTATTTACCAATAACATTCTATCACCGAAGATATACGTTGATCTATACATGTATTATCATTTCTATACTAGATCACTAGTTCTCACTTGTGTATCATATACGTCTAAAATCGGTCATTATTGGCACTTCCAAAATATATTAGTTATTTTTTCTATTTAAATAAAAGCCAAGTTATATGGTTTTAACTCTTAAGTACAAAAAAAAATTTCATTTTTAATTTAATTAAAAATTTAATACCATAAATTGCTACTAATTGATTACTATTATATTGATATACATTAGTATTAATTTTTCATTGTGAACACTTTGTATATATTTTGTAAAAATTTGAGTGATAAACATTTCAAAACTATAAAAATGTATATTTTTTATCTTAAATTAACTTTACATACATTACATGTACAATTGTTATCTTAAATTAACTTTACATACCTAATTAATTCAACATTTTATTTTTGATTGGATTTAACTATATTATAACATTTTACGATTTTTATTCTTTAATTAGCACATCGCAGTCTCACTAATTTCACTAGTTCTAAGATTCACTCATATATTCATCTAATTATAATTTGTTTTATAATTTAGAGACGCTTTTTCACAAAATATTCAAACTCCAAACTCAACAAAATAGATGAATAGATTATCATTTTATCCGTTTTTGAGTCCTGTAAGTTTGCAAAATTACAGAACAAAGCTTTTGGTCGTGAAACGTATTATTAATGAAATTTCGAGATTTCCATGACACCATCCTTTAATACAACGAAAAACAAAAAGTAATCATAAGTTCTTCATAGAAATGTTCATTGAGAGACAAATTAATTCCGTTCGTAATACACAATGTAATCTAAGTGTATTGAACTATATGATAACTGGAATGCTCACCAGCCATAAGACCAATGTAAACATAACCGAAACGGCATGTTAGAAAAAGACCGCAGATAAGAATGGTGCTGCTATCTTTTTTTATCACACATAACAATATGATTGCTTTGTGTTTACCAATAAATAATAATTAATAATGTTCGTTTAACTTTTTGTTCTGTCACTTATGTTATAAACTTAAACTTAAATATTTATTGAAAAGTTTCCATGTTAATTTTATGAAGATATAATTTTAAATAAAGATATTTTTAGTAAGGATCATAACTATTCATTAATACTAGTAACAGATTATGTTTCTTTTACAAATTTTAAAAATCGAGGCAAACTGAAATTGGTTCCAATGTTTATTTTTGAAATAATATTATTCACTGAAAAATTTTATCTAGCATATTCTTTAAACATAAAAAATTACAACTTTAAAAAAGATATTATATTAAAAGTTCAAAGACAGTTTTTGAATTGAGTAAAAAATGTATATACTTAAGAATTACATGAAATGAAAATTGTAAAATTTATATCTTCATATTATTGTACTTTAAGAGTGCGTAGATACTCAGTGTAAAACTGTAAACAATTAATACAGCAAAAACAAGGTTCAAAGTCATCCCTCAGACATAAATTAAACAAACTAATTTTATTTAATCATGTTTAATCTAAGTTATATAATATTAGCGTTAATTATATTATAATCAATGACGTTGGTAACATGTTTACAAAATTATTTTGTATGTTACAATAACCAGTTTATTTAATTAAATAATTAACTTTTATAATTATTCAATATTTTGTGTAATATAATACTATAGGTATGACCAGTAGCAGTGCGTTAGGGGAGACTTTGAAACGGCGTCTCTCCAATAATACATTGGAAAAAAAATTGTTTTAAATTATTTTCAAGTATTTGTGTAATTTATATTATGTGTTAATAATATACTGTTGTCAACTATATCATAGATTAAATATTTAATCTATGGTCCGGGAGACTAGTCTCTGCCAACAGGCGACACATTATTCGTTGCGTATAATTGTGTAGTGCGTTATCTTGTACATTAGATCTTGTAGCGTTTTTGATCCAATATTAAAATAATGGAATCAAAAAATTGTACATTAGATGAATTATTAAATAATGATTTTTATTCGTTTACATAAAAATTAAGTCTTCCATATATTTTATTCACGCGCCGCTATTGGGTATGACTTCAGCACTCTTGTCTGTCTTGTCATTGGAAATAGGATTAATCATGGTATTATTCGTTCCTATATTATAAATCTACAATATTAAGTTTAATTAGGAAAGTAGTAAGTACAATAATTGAGGTTAGTGGTAAGTCAGTTTCGGGTAAGTAGTGTAGTAACTTTTCTTTCAATTTTGAATAATATTACAAATACTATGGTTTTATTTTAATAAATATTATTAAATTAAACGTTATATTTATGCTTAGTTATGAATTAAAACCTTCTAACTTTCAATTTACAACTTAATTTATTTTCAACATTAAAAATACAATTAACTGCAACTTCCTTTACATTTATATGACAAATATAGAAGTTCACAAAAAAAGCATTTCTCAATACTTGTAACTTGTTATATATTAAATTATAATTATCTACTAATAAACTATTTATTTATCGTTTAATTATTTATATTCTATTAAATTAATCATAATGATTTTGTGGAAGTTATAAAATAAATAATGAGATACCAAATTTTAAGAATTAAACTAAAATAATGTCAAGGTAAAAGATAGAAACACCATTAGTATGTTCCATCTCGTTCTAACACTCCGTTTCGGGCAAAGTTCATACGGGTCAACTATTTAATCGAGTACTAATACATTGTAACATATGTTAACGTTTGTTGACATATTTTGTCCATCCTTTTTTATTTTTTGATAAATTACTTTCTATTCATCTTAATTTTCATAGAAGTTTTGCATATTCATACTTGAAAATATTGTTTGGAGGAGTTCCGTGATCACAAAAAGTTTAAGAAACTTGTTTAAATATCAGTTTTCTTTCGTTGTGTAGCGTCGCATGGTTAATTATAACTTTAACGCACCAACATACACATGATATACATAAATTTAAATTTAAAATGACTAGGTACCAAAACAATATGTAAACGTTATGAATCCACCGTAAGCTTGTATTTATGTGTCATATGTGTGTCATATGTCGATGGAAATCTTACATGATTAGGACCTTTGCTGCAACATAATAGTTCTTGATATTACATTTTAAACTCATACCTTACCTACGTCATATAGGTAATACCGGCATATCGTCAGATCGTGATAGTCGACACTCCAAATGAGTACGACACGTGAATTCTACATGCTTTTCGCGTAAAATAATAATGTTTAAGAACAGATAATTCAAACGTTTGAATTCGGATCTGTCAATCACTCAACCGGATATCTTCTTTTTACGCATCTTCATCGTGTCTACTGTCTAGTTTACCGAATTTATGCCATCACAATAATAAATAATAAATGTTAAGAAATTGTAAATTTTTAAATTGAAATCTAAAATGAAAAAAGATATTCAAAAATAAGAAGTCTCGAATCGAATGACTGGACGTTATAATGTTGTTATTATGTTTATTTTTATATTTATAGTATTTGAAAGTTATTAAGCAATTATTTATATCATTGCATTTTAAAATCATTTCTGTTCCAAGTTCGAATTACAATTTAAATTTTATAGTATATTTAAACATCAATTTTACAATGCTATTTAACTCTCAATACATCGTTGACCATTATACGCGTACCAAGTTATAAATAATATTATATTATACAGAGTGACATAGGAAAGCATATTGTTCACGAGTGGTGTTTTCATCAATCCCATCACTTTAAAGTACCTAGTAAATCTGCATAAGAAATCCTGTTCACAGTATACAACTATGTATAATAATAACAACCCACTTCACTGCATACGATATTAATGCAATTGTAACGATAATTTTTATTTCTTACACTTCACAGTTCACAACCGGTATTGTGAAGTATAATTTATTTAACTATGGAACGGTTTTTATAATCGTCGTACGTATCATATTATATTAATTGACAACTTATATTTTATTGTACACTATAGATGTATTCGTGTACTTTTTACAAAGATACAAATCAGACGGAGCATGAAATCTCACCATAATGATAAATATTTATCAGTCTACAATTTATAAATTATATTATTTTATAATTTTGTTACTACTATTACTACTTATACAGTTATTATGGTAAAAATGATAATAAAGATATTTTATTTGTACTTAATTGAAACTTATAATACCCTCCTAGGATTTAATTTGATATTTATGAATTCCCATGTGTAAAAAACAAAAGCACATCGTATTAGTAAAATAAGTCAAGAGATTTTTTTCGAAGTGCGCAGTAAAAGCACTAAAGAGTTTTCTTCATATTATTAGAACATTTTTTTAAAATAAAAAAACCGTAATAAGTAAGACATATCTTTCTTCTATACATCATTGAAAGTCCAAAACTGCCAACAAAGCAATAACATATATCTCGACGCAGCAAAATCGAATGAAATAAAATGTATTAATACATACTTGATATCTACCACACAACATATATATTTTAACAGTACATATTTTGTAATGTGTGTATGAGATTACATATATCTGTGCAACGATCACATTTAGAAGTAAAATTCATGTAATGAAGTCACTCGGGAGTCCATTTATATTCATCCAACAATTTTAGGTGACACGAGCGCGCCCCAGATAAAAAAATTACGATGACAGTTACATATAAATGACAATACAAATATTATACCGAAACCGACAATGAAAGTTAGAATCAGAATCGGTTCAATGGTTTTTCAGATCATTGAACGTAAATAATCAAACTAACAATTTCTACTTCTTTATACATAATTGTGTGTATAGTAATATACTGCTATATTATTAATATTATTAATGATCTGAAAATTGTATTGTGTTCGGTCATTTCGTAATCTGTACTGAACTACAGAGTTCAATACGTGTAAAATACTAAACAATTTAAGAACTTACGTTTTCATCAAAATTAGTGATGATATAATAAAAATACAGATTAAATATTGTACTTATATACTTCAATCATTAAAGTCAAACTCCGTATGTACAATTGCCTATACGAATAGTTTTCAAACTGGTTGCCGAGGCACACGGGTAAGCCACGAGGAAACTCAAGGTATGCTACGATGTTTTTAAAATTAAAAATTGTATAATATAATATATAGGTAAATAATTATTAGGTTAAAAAAAAAGGTTTTTTAAACAATTTTTTTTTTGTTCATTAAGTATTTAAGTAACTATTAAAATTATTATAAGTTGTTTAATTTGTAGATTTAAAATAAATAAAATAATTTTTTTTGCAAATTTGTTGCATATTAATTTCATGATAATTTTTATGATTTTCATAAAGATTATTACAATATGGAATATTTTGAAACTTTTAAGTCCATAAAAATCCGTCCTCCATACTTAAATAATACATAATAATATAATATACTATCTCGCGCATGCGCATACTGGTTTCCAGTATATAGTATGGAAAAGGACTCACCGCGAAGTATACGACGATTGCGGCGGTGGTATCTAGAACCTCCAAAGGCCTGCTTCCACGACTACCGGTTGCGTGGGCGCGGCCGGACGACGGGTGCGGTGGCCGTGCGGCCGAGGTCGGTGATCACCCGCAGCCGATGTGGCCAAGTAGTAGTCGTGCCTGCGCCGGCGCAAAGGCTTGGCCGGCCGCACCGAATAGCCGACGGTGAGCGGCACGTCCAACGCGTCAACCCGACCACCACCGCCGCCGCTGTCCACGGGCCCTCTGCCAGCCCAGCCACCCGGCACCGGTTTCCACGTGTTCATGTCCAACGGTATCACCTCGGCCTTGTAGTAACCACGCGCGGCCGACGGTGCTCTGGCCGCCGCCACCGTCCCGCCACCGTCGTACGGCCTGTTCATCTGGTCCGCGGTCATCGGCTCGTACCGAACCGGTCCGTACTGCGTGATGATTACGTGCTCGTCGTCCGGGTAACCGAACACGCCGTTGCCGGCGGTGGACGCGGGCCACGCGCACGGCAACACGGTGAACAGCAACAGCAGCAGTGCGACCGTCGCGGTGTCCATCGCCGGGCCTAATGACGCAGTGCGCGACCACGGCCGGGGAACGCGGATTGTACGCGGAAAACGCGCTCGGGTCACGGCCTACTGGTTTCGGGGACGACGCGACGACGATTGTGACACCGCGCAGTCACACTTGCACACTCGGACGAACACGAAGCGACGGCGGCACTTGTGCGCGCGGTCACGGTCGGTCGGAGCGAGTGACTGAGAGAGACAGACAGAGTAAAGAGACACAGAGAAAGAGAAAGATACACAGGGGAAAAAGAAAGAGAGAGATAGACAGACGGATAGTAAAAAAAAAACATAGGAAAAGAGAAAAGAGAGAGAGGGAGAGAGAGAGAGACAGACGGATAGTAAAAAAAAACATAGGAAAAGAGAAAAAAGACAGAGAGAGAGAGAGAGAGAGAGAGAGACAGACAGACGGATAGTAAAAATAACGTAGGAAAAAATAGATAATATATAGATAGAGAAAGCCAGACGGTAGACAAAAAGAAAAATATTCGTATATTATCACTACATCAGTAACTATAGGCTGTGGTATTACCACCACTACCACCGTGGATCGTCACTATTTCTATAGAACTGCAATAATTATTGCACTGGTCCCGTCTCGGCTGTGGGACATCGCTACCAACGTGTTCCCCGAGTTACTTGACTATTTGAGCGGAACCGTCGACGTGTGTACCGGGTGTGACTCGTCCGACGCGAATCCACCGTGATTTCCAAGACGAACCGTTTACGGGTGTATGGTAATCCAACTATCCCCTGTTTACGGACACAGTGCACACCTCGATCCTGCTCCCTAGTCCCCCTTTCTTCCTCACGCATTTCCGTACACAACTTTTCCGATAAATTATTTCATACTGCTAGACTCGTGGTGTACCGTAGTGAAGAAGAGAAGATGATGGCTAAAACATTTTTACATAAGAGGACTTATACTTTTCCTGTTCTCAATCGATAAGAACAGGATGACGTGTAAAATGATTTTCGTCAAACCAATCGGAGATACCCGATATACGACCTCAATATGGGAATCCCAATAACCGCGTCCCGACATTCTCAAAACAACGACTAAAAAAAAAAAAAAAAAATGTCTATTAATTATAATGGTCATCAAACATTAATTTTTAAGCTTTAACTCTTATCATTATTCAATCACATTTTATTATTACGTTGCTATGCACTTAAGTTTAACTTTCTATACGACTATACCACATGACTTTTTTTAATACAATTTTTTCATATCACGTTGCAAATAACATCGCAATAACTACCTGAGTAGAGTGAACTACAATATTATCCATGAATACACATACACGGTAATTCAAATAATCGTACTGAAGTTCTAGGCATTTCAGTTGATTACGTGTGCCATTAAAATAATTACCAAATAATATTATACTTAAAACTTCACAATAATTATATGTGTCCAACACAAAACTATTTTCAAACTATGTCATCGGTGAAGATGATTAGGTGTAAATGACTTTTTAACAATTAATTTTATTTCAATACAATTTTGTTATACGAGAATGATTATAATTTACAACGTTTAAATTGTTATTAATTTTGAAATTTATATAATAACATTGATTAAATATACTTAACATATTTAATCAATGATAATAATAACACAAACAACCTAAAATCTCTCGTTTATCGTAATATATCAAACAATTCAATACTTTTTTCTCAATAGTTTTTTTATAAGCCGAGTGATTATAACCAATTACAAAATTAATGATTATACTCCAACCATTGGTTGAAATGTTTATACTTTTTATATAATACACGGATGAAATGATAATAAAACTATTATAGTATTATAATCAAAAAAAAAAGCATTGTTTAAAAAAACCTTGAATAATTACACATGGATCGACTGACCGAAAAATCTTTTTAATATTATTAAAGTTGATTTTAAAATATCCCTAGGTACCAGTTTAATTTTTTTACATTCCAGCATAATTTTTTTTTCCATAAAATATCCATCGTCTATTGATATACTTGTATATTGATATGTTATTCTACAAGTATCGAATACTATACATGGTTATTTATCACGTAAATAAACTCTAAATATTGAATTGAAGCAAATTATATTACAAACCGTTTTTTACCATATTAATTTATTTAGCTCTATACATTCGTACAAGGTACAAACAATTCTATTATATAACAGAAGCAAAATTGGTAGGTATCTACTATTTTTAATAGAACAAAACTATCATTTAGTGTCAGAATGGGAAATAAAAAGGTTGCAAAGTTAAAAATAACCATTAAAATATCGATACATCATGTTTGCTAATATATTAGGTGTGAAATAATTTCCTATTGCAAATTTCAAATTAAATAACTTTATATCAGAAGATAATAAAATAGTGACGTACTTCGTCAAGATAATATAACATATGAGTTTAAGCATGCATCAAACAAAATCTAAACATGCACTCATCAGCTAAAGATATGACCTAATAAAATAAATACTATTCATATGTATTTTAATACTCCTGATAATCTGATGTCAAATACTTATCTAGAGCGCACGTATACGTTTATTGACCGTGACGTGGGACGTGTTCAAGCATGAACCTACCTACTTCAACGAAAAAAATCTTCAATTTTAAATTATGGTCTTTTCGTAGTCTCTATTTTGTACTGAAAAATAACGCGATGATAAAACGCAAATAATACCAATTGTCTTCAGCTTGATTTAATAGATCAAATAATTTAATCTTAATGCTATCATATCAGCCCTTTAATTTCTATTCTCACAACTCACTCCTTGCTAAAATACTATTACAATTAAAAGTATAGTATTTTATATTTATTATGCACTATAGATAGACCGTAGTATTACTTTGATTACTATAATTATTTATTAGTATTATCTCTTTCCACAATTTAATATTTATTTTTATGGTAATTTATTACCTCATTTCGTTCGCATATCAACTAATTAATTTAAATTTCTTAACGTATAGAATCGTTTATCAGTACCCAAATATTATTATGCCTCTGTAACAATTTTATTTTTAACATTGTAATTAATAATTGTTGAGCTATAAATATTATAGTTATACTAAAAGCTAATAAAACCAACAAAAAAAAAAAATTTATCTTAATCGGAGGAACATAAAATTCACAATTTACAATGAGTTAGTTGTATTAATATTGTGTTTTTGATAATGAATATCAAAAACCATAAATATCTTTCAAAAAACAAGGATTGTTTATATTTGACGGACATTTCAAAATATCTTTGTCACAAGTACCAATCATTAAATACAAGATTGTATCATCATGAATTCAATAAGCAAATGTGTTAGAAGATAATGGGTTATCTCTGTTTAATATTGTAAGTCAGGCGTATGATGACGTAGCGAATTTAAGTAGTGCATGATGGTTTACAAATTCTCATTAAAAATTATGCATGTTTTCAGTAGTTGTAAATCTTTTTGGATTACTTGATTGATTGACTATATTTTTTAATAAATTATATAAAAGATTAGGAATGTGGAAACAAACGGTAATTAAAAATTATGTTGGAAAGGAATAAATGTTACGCCTTCAAAAAATAGGACAAACTATAGATGATGGACAAAAGATGTTCTATTAAGTATTTGATCTATTATTCATATTGACTAAAAAAACATAGATTTATAACAGTAATCAAAGCATTACTAGATATTGCAAATAGTGAAAATGTTGATCTAGATACAAAATTAAAAGCTCTAAATAGTCTGAATAGTATAAACAATATATCGACAGCATAGGTATTTCAGTCGCTGTTTGTTTTATGTTCATCTGTATCATCTTACTTACAGTCAAAAAAATGTAATTATATTTTACCCAAAGATTTAAACTATCACATAATTTAAAAGCAAAATGAATTGAAAGAATTAATAATTTTGAACATATTTTAATAAGAACTACAGAATTTATTGAATATTACTGATAACATATTTTGGTTCAGTACTTTTTTTTTTAAAAAAAAGAAAGTGTTTTAAAAAGAGAATGTCAGGTCAATTGACAGTTGATGAAAGGTCAGTTAATGAAAAGAAATTATTTGAAATTTATAAAGTTGTTGTATACACATAAGTGACACATACACCAAATTACAATGATTTATATACAATATATATAAGGTAATATTAATTTTAGCTTTTACTCGAGTAAGTTGTAAGAGGAATTTTTCAATAGTTAAAACTATAAAAACTAGAACTAGGTAAACTCTTTCTGACAAAAAATTAGAAACATTCATGCTTATGAACCTTAAAACGTGGCATGGCCTTATACAACGTGGGTGAGCACTAAGAAAGGATTCTACAAGAATCACATTTTTGGAGGTCGATGGCAGTTTATTATGGATGTATAATTTGTATTATTTTATGTTGATTTTATGATGATGTACCAAATATATTTTTCGAGTCGCTATATGACAACCAAAATAACAGTTATTTATTTGCTATATTTAGTTACTAATATCGTAGTCCAATTTTTGACAACATATTATACTTAGATTTTTTAATTATGCGGTAGTTAATTCATAATTAGCATATCACCAAAACAATATATCACAAAATATAACCTCCGAGAGGGTTAAAAAAGAAAATTTAAAGAATGTAAAAATTAAAAAATCATCTAGCCACTGAATCTATAAATATAAAAATTAGTCTGTAGTTTCGTTTCATGACGTATACATTTAAAGAACGACTATTATACTACAGCCAATCATGACTAAACATAATTTTCAATCTTGTGTTATTTGCATTCATAATTCATTCTACTGGAAAATTAAACTCTAGGTATCACTAGGTAATAAGAGCTAGTTTTATATAAAGATAGATAATTCTCGAGTTAAAACTTTTTATTCATTTTTGATTTAATATATTATGCGAAATGCATCAATAATGCATATTTAAGTATATAAATATTAAGTACATAACTAATCATAATTTATACTCCACTTTATGCTAATACTTATACATAAAGTGATCCATTAAAAGAATGTACCTATGCCTGATTTTTATGCTCGTGTATTCTACGTTTTATCAAATTCTAATTTTTGGAGCATGAATTTGCACTACTCACTTAATGAGTATCCTTTGGTAATATGAACTTTTGTTTTTCAAATAGAAACACAATTTTTTGCATACAAATAATTATTATTTGGTTACCTAAAGGTTTTGTAGTTAGTAGAGATAGAATGTCGGTTCCACATAAAAACAACAAAATTAAAACAAATTCAACTTCAGTATTTAGATTTTAATATATTTCCATCTATAGGTTTACAATTTTTATTTTTTTATTTTTCAATAAATTTAAATACTTCAAAAAATTAAATTTTTAGATATACAGTAAAAATTTGTAAGGCAAATCTCTTAATTATAAATTTGTTTTTCTCAAACTACAGTAATGTTGCGTAACAATAATAAATAATTGTGATATAACGATTTACGACAGGTTATTAACGGCGTTTCCATACTCGACAAGGGGTCATCATGTACAAATGTACCTAAATTGCCTATCTGAAGCGCCGACCAACAAAAATTTTAAACGTCATCACAATATGAAATTAAAAATTTTACATCAGCTAAAACAATAATACTAGAATATAATTTTAATAATATTATCTTGTTTTTATATTCTATTTACGAAGTCAAGCTAATCAAACTAACCCACAATTCAACCAATTATAATAAACGACCTACTCCGATTTATGATAAATCATAAGCTTAAATTACATTCTGCAACATGCGCATAATTTTCATTATTTCTTTGGAATGAATAGTAAGTATTGTAGCATGTTGGGATGGAATGATTTGCCACAGTCACTCTCGAATGGCTAATCACCATTAGGTACTGCTAGCAGTCGGATGGGTGGCCCATACACTATCCACGTGCATAATCCCTAATCTGAAAAACCTACATAAACCAAAAACCAACATAGAGAGCAAATGGCCACACTGCTACAATTACCGGACCCTCCCTTAAATATAATGACCAATTAAAAAAAAAAAAGTAAAAATTAAGTAAAATTTATAATTAATGTTAGGTAAGCACTTTATATTAGTTGCACACTATACATAAATATAAATATTTAATCTAAGCACCTTGTAGTGATGATGACTCGTTCTTGATGATTAGAATTTAAAAGTTGTTCACGAAAATTAAAAAATTTTGAGTGAATGAGTACGTGTGTACTATATTTTTCATTATTATTCTGAGGGAAAATATTAAATGAATTAAATATTTCAACGAAATGTCCCGATTCTATGAACTAAGCTCACTAAAGTATACTTGTCTATAATTTACATGAAAACTGAATTCGAAATTACACAGTACCTAACACGCTGATTTTTTTAAACAGCAATTGATTAATACAAAATCGTTTGTTCAATACACTTATGTACATTCAACGTAGTAAACTTTTGGCGTATACAAACATAATAACAGAAATATTTATAAATATTGTTATCGTTTGAAAAAAATTGAAAAATATGTAACGTTTTCGCCGGATTCGGAAAGATTTAATCAAACAGCAGCTGACGGTATGACCTGAATTGTTTATATACGAGCAAGTGGCATTAACCACAACCGTGTATTGCATGATGTTTAGGACGTAACACTATAATATGTCGTTGAAAAAATACTCGAATCGGTCGACAAATAACGAATATGTACGTATACGTGTTGTCGGAATAATGAATATGGACACAAGTGTATATGCATTATACATTTATACATATTTTACAGTATAACATGTAACTACTATTGATTTGTATCGTGTTTATTTAATACGGAAACAAATATAATATTCAATACGAATGCTCTAGTTGGCGACAACAATATTTTGTTTCATAAAATGTGAATTAACCTCAAGTAAAAACAACGTTGAATAGATCAAATAATATATTCAATACCTTAGGATCCAACAACAAACAGTGTATACTATACACTATACCTAAATATTTCGGAATTTGTGGCACACATAGAGCTGGTGGTATGCATAATTATTGACTCACCAGTAGTATATTTGTAAAAAAGTATCTTTGGAAAAAAGTAAAAACCGTCTGTTCTGGTATTACAATTATTATAACACACATGTGGTATAATGAATAAATTATCCGTTTAGAATCGTTTTTCGTATGCAATAATACCTAGCATTGCATTCAGATTTAACAAATCTTATGAACGAGATACACTTCACCTTCTATACTGTACAGCAGAGCAAGTTCTAGTCCGGTTCTTTTGTATTATTATGACATATAAATATATTATTACTATTCATTATGTACTAACTTTCGTCACCCAGCGTTACCTAAAGTCTAATTCGTCAGTGATAAATTGAATTAGGAATGCAAATAACACCAAGTTGAAATTTTTAATTATAATATAGGTACCCTGTAGTATAGAAGTGGTTATGTACGTCATACAACGAAACTACTGATCCAATTCCATAGTCATAGCAGTTTCAGCTAGGCTATGGTGGATCAGTCAGTCTATACATGTTATTTAATACTTATAGATAAAAGATAAAAGAACACAATGCTGAAAACGATTGCGACTTAAAAACAAATATCACTAGACAACGTGTTCGAACTGTGTACACGTTGAGCTGGACAACGGATAGAATCGAGATAGGTACCCAGTAAAATTGGTAAATGTTTTGATATTTTGTTTTGTTTTTCTGTAGTTCAATTTTTTAATGAACCTATTTCAAATAATAGGCTTGTGGTCTAAGTATAAATTCTGAATGCCAAGAACTATAGCCGTGACCTTATTATATGATATGCATCATATAATAGCAATGTTTCAGTAAAACATAAAAAAAAAACCTGTCGGTGACTTGCTCTGCTATACAGTAGGGATGAAGTAGACCTCGTTCATAGGATAGGTCATTATAATGGACGTGTAAAATTTAAAAACATTGATAGGTATCATTGTCTATGAAAAACGATTCTGAATAGAAATGATTTGTCAATCTAGACTCTATAGAGTATTATATTTAAATTGTAATATTATGTCAATATTTAATCTTCAAACTAAAAATAATTGTGCTTATGTATTTTAATAATTTTTGAATATCAGTAAGAACAACTTCTGTTGAATCTTCTATTAAATTTTCAAGTATTTTGTCCCAGCGAATTTGTTTTTATCAACAATTATGAAAAAAAATTTAAAAACAATCGAATATTTCAAATTCCTATAAATTACTCAATTTAAAATATTATGTAAGGTGCATCAATAATACAAATTTAAGTATATAAATATTAAGTACATAACTAATTAATTTATAATTATATTACACATAGTCTATGTGTATATAGTCTATATATACTTATACACAAGGTGATCCATTATAAGAATGCATGCCAAATTGTTATGCTTATGTATCTTGAGTTTTTTAATATTCTGATTTTTGGTCTTTTAGAAAATTAATTTGTAATTCTACATCATTTTTTCCAACACTAAAATTTTTTGTAATACTCAATAAGTAACCTATAGTAGCAATACAAACTTTTTTTTTCAAATGGGAATACCATTTTTTGCATGCAAATAATTATTACCTATTCAATTAATTGTTCTATAATTATTGGTGATATTGAGTCCACGCAGAATATTAAAACTAAGGCGACACTGTTCTTCGAAAAAATCAAAACATTTTTAAAACAATCTTGGATTTTCCAGCAATTTGTAGGAGTTTTTAAAAACAAAACTATATTCAGAACGATGTCGGTAAACATCAAAAGGTTTTGGTTTTGTTGTTGATTTGGTGAAAGTTACAAACACGTATAATATGTGGACAATGTTTTAAAAATGTCCAACACACAACGTTTCGGGATTTCGTGAGTATAGTGCTATAAGTAAATTTATACTCATATGCTCTGTCGTATACTTACGTTCACATGACATTCTTAGAAAATGTATAAAACAAAATCATAGCTTTCAATTTAAACCAATTAAAGCAACATCTTCATGTATGTTTGATGAAAGTTTATGTACTTTTAAGTTTTAGTCTAGTACATTTCTTTTTTATAAAGTTGGCCTTACCCAAAAACGTAGTTTTTTTTTTTTTAGTTATATATAAATATATTAAGCTTTTAATACATTTAAGTAAACTGAAGTTCTTTTGTTTTTAGTTTTTTTCAAACCTAAAGCAGTTGAGTCTGTGTTTTTGTTTCTTTGATAATTGTATGTAGACCCAACATGTATAAACTTAATCAAAATTTGGAACAGTACTTTCAAAATTATTCAAATTTAATTTTGCGAATGTAAGTGTAAAATAATTAATATATAAATGTATATCATTGCTGTTTTATTAATACATTGTAACTTCAAGATTTTAAAAGAAATCCATTCACATTTTATAAACATTTGATAATTATTATGATAACCCTGGTCCATGTTTTAAAAGATTAATAAAATGCCCCAACAATATAAAAAAAATTACAACTTTTGAGAAAATGTACAATATGCTTTTTAAATACAAAATTTATAAAATTATATTTATGCTTTTATTCACGAAAATTTAACAGAATAATAATACATCAAACACAGACTACATTTAATAGGTATTAACAATGTGTTCATTAGCTATTGCCTGTTACTACAGTTTTTGATATAAGTGACTTATTTAATTAATAATTTATTAATTTGTAGTTGATGACTTGCTGTACCACCTTGCAGAATCAAATCAAAGTTGGAGTCCACATTTATCAGATATTTCCCAATTTAATCATTAATTAAAAAAATAAATAAAATAATACATGTAATTTTGATTTATTTCGAAATGTCCTTAAGTTTAAAAAATAACCATAAAACTTTAATTTGTATAATTTCAACTATATTAACTATATAGTCATTAATTACAATTATTTTATACAGTTAATAAGAATTAATTATGATGAATTATAAAATAAAAAAAAGATAAATATTTATATCAAAACAAAATAAATTTTTTATACATAGAACATAATAGTCTGGCACATTTATTCATGCCTTGAATAAAACTAAAATTCTACATTACTGTGTTTTGTAATTATTTTATAACATATTTATACTATAATAATACTTTTACATGTATGAAAATACCAATTTAATAATCTTATGTAATAACAATTAGGTACCAGCACATATGAAACATAATTAATCAACGGTAGAGTTTTGTTTAAAGTTATGTTAAGTGATAATAAACTCTATAAACAATGTGAACAACTAATAACGGTTCTATGAACATTCTTAATTTATTTGTTTCACAAACTCTTCAATATAATCAGACATATTCTGCATCTTCGGATGGAGATCTCCAAGTTCATTACTAACCATGCACAACGTTTTGACATTGTCTTTTACAATAATTGATAGACATTGAAATTTTTCAAAAGCTAAAAATGAATGCTTGATAGTATCAACAGATATACTCTCACCTGTAAACCATTTAAGTACACATAAATTAAAATTAATACTGTAAGTGACTAGGTAAACTATAATCATAGATTTAACAACATATTATTATTCAATATATGTTAAATAATATGTTTATATATATTGTTTATATTTTTAACAAACAAAATTTACCATGAAATAAAACTCCTTCATTTAAGTTTTCGTGCATTTGGTTCAATACAGTTTGTACATGTTCACATTCTGGCACTGTATCACTTGATAGAGCAACAAAACTTCCTGCACTTTCGGCCATACATTCTAAGTATGGCATTATAATCGACCGGTAAAACTTTATTTTATTCAAAGTATTTTCATTAGCATTAACCTAAATGCAATTAAAATTAATGCATATTAAATTATTGTATAAATAGAATAACTTTAAATTTTTCAAGCATACTAGATAAAACTACATAACACTAAACTGACACAAATTTAATTTAAATACAATGGTTTCAGGCTGTTATCCAATTATATACAATTTTTACAACACAACAATGAAAAAAAAAAAAAATTAATGATCCATTTATGTTATGCAAATTAGATCAACAAAATTAATATCTTACTCTATATTTAAAATCATGTTTAACATAAGGCTGTTGATAATCATCTTCTGAATCGCTATCTAATATCTTCGCTAAATTTCGGCTTTGTATTTCCTCATCCAGTAACTATGAATTAAAAATCATATAAATTATACATATACACAATAATAAATTAAATAAGAACATTTTCTGAAATACATTATCCATCAAAATAATTTCTTCTCCTTCAAAATGTCTAATTGCTGAATCTATAATACTATCCAAGCTATCACAGGGTTTAATAAATACAAAATCAAATTGCAACAAATCCGTAAGAAATTCCACACAATCCTTTAAATCATTTCTTGAGATATTTGTTTCCGTTATTGAGTTATTCCAAAACTCTGGACAGACTAGTTTACTTATTGCAAGAGCTACAAAAATATAAACTATAATTAATACAATGCTAAACAATCCTAATAATATATAAAAATGTAAAATAATTCAAAAAAATCTAGTTCATATGTATAAGCACTGACCAACTAATGATTGATGAAGATAATGTGAAAGAAGACTATTTGCGTAATATGACAATTCTATAAGGCTTGATACATTGAGGTTTGGCTTAACCACATAGCCTTCATTGGTTTTTTCACATACAACTAATTTTGGCCCCAAGAGACTGAGCTGAAATACAAATGTATATTATATTTCTTAAATAAACAATTTCTGCAAACACTTACTGCATATTGAACTACATCATTAGAATTTCCACTAAAACCAACATTTCTATTAGCTTGAGATAATTTATCACGCATCATAGATACATCTATAGCTAACTGTTCTAATGTAGTGCCATTTCTATACTTTTTCAAAAGTAAAAAACTGACAGCATTTGTTGACATTATAGCAGTTGACTTCCAACAATCTATAAAAAATTATTAAATTAAATTTTTAAGTATAAACTAAAGTATACATTGTAAACAACAAAACTTAGTACTTGTTCCCCATTATAAAATATAAAAATCTATACCATTTATTGGATATATATGAGTAACCAGAGATATTTTATCAAAATAACCTTCATTAAAACAGAAATTTTTCACCTATTTTTAATACAAAAGAAAAAATACAAAATAGTTTTTTTTTTTTAGTATAAGAATTATGATAAGTTTCTTTTTCTTATATACCACAAAGAAGTTTTTAAAAATTAATGTTAGTTTTAAATTAAAAAACCAACTCGAAAAGACTACAATTCTTTTTCATATGCACAAGCCAAAAAGGTTGACCCAATATGTATATTTTTACATTGATTAAAAATAAAAAGGCCCAGTTCAAATCAAATCATCAGTTCTGTTGCTGATAATATTACCTTTAACATAAAACCCATAGTATAATATTATGTTGCTAGTTAATTAATATATAAATTTCATTGAATTGTATAAAATAAAAAAGTCAATATAAAACAAAGCAAAAATACATATAATACATTATTAAAATAATATTACCATAAACTATATGCCTTGCCATTCTGTCTACTGTAAGTTTATATTGAATGTTTTCTGGTATTTTTTCCATACCTTCATTTATAAACTGTTTGTTTTCTAATTTTGTTATCTTATCAATAGATTCATACAAATCCTAAAAATGCAATTGAACTTAAATTATTATTACTGGTAACCAAGCTGATTGGTTTGATTTAACAAATTTTCTATTGCACCTAGTTTTGATGAGAAATAAGAAAATATTTATTTGAAGCATTGAAATTAGTATAATATTAAATTTATATTATTTTTTAAATACTTCACTCGTTAAAACAAATTTGTAGTATAAAAAGTGTTAAAAATCATATAAGTTAACTGTGAGTTGTAATTTGTACTTAAATCAAAGGTATCAATATGAAAACAATGTTCAAATATAATAATATAGTAATTACAACCAAAAATTAGATAAGCATAGAAATATAAAATTTTCGCTGACAACTTAAAATTTAATTTGCTCTAAAAATTATCAATCTTTATTAAAATATAAAAAAATATGTAAACTATATATAATTAAAATACAATAACATACTCGTAGTCTATATGGAACATTAAAGTCTACTCTCATAATACCATAGTGGGAACAAAGAGCTTTAATAAAAGTCGACATAGCTGCAAAGAAAGTCTCCTTCTTTTTGGGTTGTCCAAGTTGTTCTCTGACAAAATTTCCTTCTAATATTTTGTCATAGTTCATAGAGACAGGAACTATCCAAGCATCTTCAATAACTCCTTCACGATAAGCATCTACTATAATACTCAATAAACCACCTATTAACAAATAAAAATGGCTATGTTTTATCACGTATATAGAACAAAGTGCTCATTATTTTGTTCAATGAACAAACCTTTAGGTACACAACATTTTCCACTTCTAGTTCTGGCGCCTTCTAAGAAGAACTCAATATGATGTCCGCCTTGGATACTTTTTTTAATATAGCTACTTAAAATCGACCAGTAGAGTTGATCTTTTTTTGTATCTATTTGTCTTTTAATATAGAATGCTCCCAAGTAACTCAAAAGCTTACTAAAATTAAATAGAACCATTTTCTATTCAGTCATCACAACTTACAAGAGAAATTTTCACAAATACAAACCTTATAAAGAAAACTCTAAGGTTCTCACCAGCTGCAACCAGGGGTGGTTTGATATTGTACATTGTCAACACCAGTCCCATTAGTATATAGTCCATATGACTTTTGTGCAATGGTAAGTATATAATAGGTAATCCGCTCTGTTCAGCTTCTCTAACTCGATCGATTTGACTGGGTTGGACCACGAGGCTGGTGGCCAACATAGAAACCACACGAAACGTGAACCATACAATAAATCTAAAAATGATAAACAACGAAAATAAAACGCTCGAAATTGATGAACAATGAATGTCGTATGGTTTACTTGTAGACCCAATTTTTCACTTTTGCGCTGATGACCATTAGAATTTTGATGGTGTTTTTTTGCTGTATTTCCGTTTCTTTGGCCAATCGCTTTCCTCCGTCCGCCGAGTCATCGTCATCAGCACACGCTTTACGTGCCGCTGCGCAAATTGCTTTCACTACTGATTCGTCCTCCAGAACCTCGATTCACAAATTAATTAATAACAACGCGAATCGTGCACAAACACGCGACATTGCGGAAAACCTATATAATATAAGTGCTATACATATCAGTGGCGTATATAAAAATTGTTTTCATCACGAGCTGATTCTCTTACGAACACATCTGGTCATATGAACAATTGTATTAAACCTATACAAATAAAGAATACCTAATTTTCCATCACTAAGTATTAATGCCTATAAATATGACCCAAAAAAAAAAGCTTCAACGTTTAGATAATATGGTAGCATCTAGCACGTTTTTAATTTGTAGGTACTAAAGTCTATAAAAAGTTTTAGATTTTATCTTAGAACCAATAAGTTTAGAGGCTAGGTTAGTATAACCTTAAGGCTTAAGAAGGCACCACACCCGTCTCTGTCTTACAAACGTACAACATAGCAAATTTGCATTCAGTAATTCAAGTGCATTGTTGTTAGCATTTTAAAGTTGTAATGTTTTACATAATCATAACTCGCTTACAAATTAAAATATCGTAAAATCCCAACGAGAAGGCACGTATAATGTTCTTCCCTTTGAATTCGATAATAGGTCAATTTAGTATTTATTCTAATATTAAACATTTAAATCTAACAACACTACAATTGAACTACTGAACGCAAATTTTCTTTAAATTAGGATTATTTGTGATGTATAAAAATTAAAAATAGTACTTAATGACTTAAAATATTTTCACCTGAAATTTCACTACGGACCATGTATACACCACTAATACATATTATCAGAGAGCAAATCGCGTGCACTTACCTCGTCGTAAATGTATTTGTACTCTTGACTTTTGAGCTGATAAAAAAATTTGATATGGTCGAAACAACCGAACATGGACTTTTCGACGGGGCCGATGTTGTATACGTCCAATAAGTTCTTTAAATTTGACATTACCTTTACGCTGTTTCCTGACGAGTTCTAGAAAACGACGACGATGACAATATTATAAATAATGTAAGCACAATGAAAATCAAAGATTTCAAATCGGCCATCAGCGCATAAACACTTACGGGTATGCAAACCGAACAACTCGGTCCCACGAAAGAGCGTATCCTTTTCTGTCCCATAATTTGCCATCTCGAATCCTTCACCAGACACAGTTGTCTGGTGTTGAACACGAAAGTCTTGCGATATTTCGGACGGTAACGCTGATGCTCTAGGTTTCCAGCGCCGACGTCGGCAGCTTTCGATGGAACTATGTATATTTCACGCACATTGGTTCCCGGGTCTTCCGATTTGGTGTACTTATTGTAGAGGTTATGGAAACTAGTGGATAAGGCCTCAACCATTTCGTCGGATCTAAAGGAAGATTAGAAAAAAAAGGTTCAAAAAGAGAAAAGAAAAAACAAATCGACTATGGTAAAAATGTTGGACTACCGCCAATGTAACGCCGAGAAAGCGGTTACACGGCCGTTACGATAGTAAAACAAGCGCCGCCGCCGTTGAATAATGAAATTCTAAATATGTTTGAAAATTACCACCGCAGCACGGGTCGATGAACTGTATAAATGATCCGGCTTATTTTCATTTTAATATGACGTCGAAAACGGTACCAAACAATAATATTCTCTTTTTCGTGTGATATATAATACGTATACACTATACATTACATTGTGCTGAATGAAACAATGAACGGTTATTTTATTTTTTTTTTTAAACAAAACTACAATTAACATGATTATTTCTTGGACGTGCATTCAAGATTTACCGCGGAAAAAATTAATAAAAACATCAATATAATAAGCCAGAAATTGTATATTATTTTCAATATATAATCCGTTCGATACCTTTATTTAAATTTAAATTAAATATCTTTGTGGTTGGAATAAATATCATCAAAATATCATTTCTAAAAAAAAAAGACAAATAATATAGTATTACGTCTTTCGACATCGCTATTTCTGTTAGTATTTAATTGTAAAACAAAACAATATAATATACAACTATTATTGTTAATGAAACGTAGAAAATTAAATAAATTGACAAACACTAAGTTGTTAGCTTACTTTTAAACCATATGAATATATTATCATTCATTTATTTTATTTTTATTTGTTTCTAGTATTTATGGTCACATGATTTTCAACCACTGTAATTTATTTTAAATGATAAAACACTCGTTTTCATCGTACACTACGCATATATCGTAATTATAAAATATATATCGATAAACAATTCTAGGAATAGTTTTATAAACTACCAAACGTTGCAAAAAAACGAAGAACTGAAAACGCGCTTTATTTAAATCAAAAATATAATGTTCAAAGTCACTGTTATAATGTTCCACAAATAGTACCTATAGATATATGGAAATAAAACTTTGAAAAAAAATATTCACGTTGTTATGCAAATAAAGTACTCTACTTCGTTACCTCATTGAAAATATACAAAAATAGAAATAAAAACTTTCGCCGTGAACTACGACATGGTTTACAGAAAACGGAACCGCGTACTGTTTACGAACATAAAAAATCACAACACAATCCAGCACAATATACGACGGTCGATACTCGGTAGGTAGGTAGGTCGTAAGTATACGATTTGTAAAACGTGCATTAATTATAAGCGATATAAGTTACGATAAATAATAAACATAGCCGCTATACAGTAGTGCCGGCGACGATGTGTCTACGATACGACGTCAACATTGCAACTGTATTACGCGACAGTCTGATGGAAAAAATTTAAAAAATGTAATACTGCTCGGATGACGCTCTGCTGTTGGCAGTATTATACGGGGCACATACGAAGGCTAGATCAATTTAGCCTTCACGTGATACCGTTTAAAATTTAAAGATAGCGCGGTCTGCTATACGTACGTATAGTATATACCTCTATCAATGAATACTTGTATACCTAATAATATGTATAATATAATATTGTTCGACGAGAACAAAATATTTGACCGATAAATATTATATTTGTTAGGTCTTCTTATTTATTCTTATTTGACAAGCTCGCGATGATACATGTTGTTACTTATTAGAGATCGCACACTATATTGTGCATTATATTTCCATACATCTATGCACGCAATTTAAATATGGAAGTTATACATTTGACCGACCAACTCGAAAATTCCCTCGATAGATCGTAGGTATCGAATAAACACAATAACATTGACTAGACGTACAGAAAAACTGTCGTTATATTATACGTATAAGACGTAAAACACAAAAAAAACAAGACAATTTTATAATGCAGCAATACCAATAATTAATTATAAATCACGATACACATTAATCATTCGTAAAGTTACGATTTTTTCTTTTTTTTTTGAGTCAATGGCCATGGTTATTTTAATCAAATTAACACCGACCGCAGTAAAGGAGGTACCTAATTTTGTAAAAATAAAATGTAACGATAAGTCAATAAAAATCGTTCTTATATCGAAATGTTGATTACTATTTATTCCAGGATTTATTCTCGAAACGAATGTGTTCATCTTGATACATTAAAAATAGCACAAATAAGAATTTGTTTAACATCTGAACATGTGATTTTAAAATTTAAATAAATACACCGTCTCACAGGATTACATTTTGTAAAATTGAGTGTAGGACGTAGGTGCTTACAAAAATGTAGAATTTTTAAAACCCATCACTCATTTCTTATAATTACTAATATGTTATAACTTATAGGAACAATTTGGGGGGGCTTGCCCCCCCCCTCAATTGATATTATGATTGAAATGAAAAATAAAATATTAGGTACTTAAACTGATGATTTTATAAAATAAATTACGTTTTCAAATTGATCAGGATTATATGTTACAACAAATATCACATATTCACATAAAATTTATAAATTTAAATGAATAAACACAAATTACAATGTTGTATTTAAAATCGTTTTTCTTAACTTCAAAATTTTTATTGTATTGTTTTTCCTGATGAATGCCTAGTTAGTGTTATATTTAAAAAAAATTAGCCTCCCAAATTAAAAATCTCAAATTGCGCTTAAGAGACATTTAATCGTTATACATAATTTTAATAATTATAATATTAGTATACTTATATACTACACACACTAAATATTACAAAAATTAATTATTCATCAACATAATTGTACCTTATTAACACTTACAACCTTATATTAGATTATAATCAAAGTCATACAGTGTGTCAAGAAAGCTCGCAACAGTTCTTGATTTTTAATGAGGGACTGGAAATCATAAATTATAATAATGTTCAAAGGTTTAAGACTAATTTAATTGAATACACACTGTTAAACGTTATAGTATGTTGAAATGTTGGCTGATGTTATATTTAATTAGTAATTACAATATGTACCCAAACCATAAGTAATTCCCACTACAAACTTTCTAGAAACATTATGGCATTATGTACTTATATATAGATATATAACATAATTTGATGTTTGTATTCATGATTTGTGTATGGTAATAAAATATTTTTACATCAATTCTTAATGATAAAGTAAAGTTATAAGCGCAATTATAGGTGAATAAGTTTTTAGGTCTTAGCCTCACCAATAAGTTATATTATTATATACCCATTTTAGACCAACATATTAACTCCGTTCAGAATCGTTATTCGTATACAATGATACCTATCATTGCATTCAAATTTAACTAATCCATTGTAATAATAATCCTATAAACGAGGTGCACTCCACCCCTAACTGTACAGCAGAGTTTTAACTTATTTTTCTATGAATTTAAATATTACTAATACAATAAAACTCGCTTAGGACGTTCTTAAAGGGACCAGATCTCCATAGTGTCTTAAGCGGAAATTGAAAAAAAAATTAATTGATGGAAATATCGAGTTATTAATTGTTCTTATTATTGAACATAATTTAACGAGTAATACATTAAAACAATTAATTATAATTATATACATACATATATTTTTGCTAGGTATTAATTTTAATTAAAAAATACCACTAGCTATCAGTGGTGGCGTGAAATATTTTTCCTACGAAGCAACTACCTTAAATAAGTACCCACCCACCAATTTCTGTAACGTAAAGTACCTAATACATGTATTTACTTTGTAGTTATGTCATATGCGACTATGTGAGAATAAATTACAAATTAGTCTAGCTGTCTAAGTCCTGGAGACTGGAGTCCAAGATAAATATATATCCATCTTGCTGGAGTCATTGCCCATTGGGATACCTACCCCCATTTTTGCATAAGGCGACCGCCTCATAAATTAGCCATTCACGCCGCCACTACTAGCTATAACGAAATGACGATTGTACACTTGCCAACAAACTGCACTAACAAAATCTCATAATACAATGATATACAACAAAACTTATAAAAGGTAATGATAAAATACGTATGTGTAAATAATATAGTAATGTAGGTAGAGCGATACAATAAAACGATGAGAACACGCAAGAGTAAAATATTTCTACACGTGTATTTTTATTTTTACACAAATACTAAAATTTGTCGTAATCTGCTGAAAAAAAGAGCGTTTTATCCGATTACATTGAGAAAAACCCGAGCGTTTTACTAGAGTATAGTACTACAGGTCTTTATTTCACGTGCATTTTATTAAACGTGTACACGTGTTTTTAAGAAATAAGTGTTAAAGTCCACGTAAATATAATACACGAATAAATTAACGTTAAAATCCGTGTAACCCGTGTATTTCATATTTATTTCATAAAATATATCTTCACACGCCCGCGGGTCTGGGCGTACATATTCTAAATGCGCCACTGCCTAGGTACATACCTTTATGATTTAGTTATCCGCTTTATTTTATTAATTGTCATTAAACATCTTCCTAAATATCCTGTGGTACCACCATTACAACATAACTGGTTATTTTCATTCTCAGAACATAAACTGCAATATGTTTTATTTCCTTGGCAATTATTGTACTGCCATACCCAGCTTCTTCGGTTATTCATTTTAATATTTCAATTATTATGTGAAATATTAAATAAATATATAGGACTTTTAAATTTTAAGACACCCTAAAATCAAATAAAAGTGTGAAACTATTACCCACCTATTTTTAAAAATTACGATTTAAACTTTATCTAAATTTCTATTAGGTAAGTATGCATGAATACGATACAACACCAAAGGCGGATATCGGGAGGGGCTTAAGGGGGCTTAGCCTCCCTAAATCTTTTCATAGCCCCCCCCCTAAAATCAAAACTTTATTTGAAATGTTATTTGTTGTTTTTATAATTATCTGTTCGTTTTATTTTACATAGGACTATTATAAATTTATAGCCCCCCTAAAAATTCGACCAAATGTCCGCCTATGTACAACACAAAATATGAAAGTCACTAAGATTCCACGATTAATTTTTAAATGCATTTGATATTATAACATATAATATGCACCAGAAGTCATCAATTATTATTTTCCGAGGACCTTATCTGCTTGGAATTCAATGATTTCTATTTGGAGAGATGCGTAGTTGCATTCGAAAACTTGTAATAAAATTTCAGATAAACAATAAAGCAAACGATACATGCAATAAGATAAGCTCATATGCTTCACAACTAATTAGTACAATATTTGCTGCAATCGAAAAAACCTAATAAAGTATAATGATAAGAAATTACCAGCAACATTAATTATTACAACAGTCGCGCGTAATAGTAATAAATTAATAACACATTAAATTATCGGTAACTTTTTCCTTGTTTAGGAGTCGGTTAAAATTCATCCGCGGGCCACTATTTCGTCCATTTGGTGACCCATGTTATATACATAATATATTATATAATATAGTATTATTATATTGTATACTTGTTACATTGACTATAGTATAGGAAATTTCTAGGGAAACCGCGTTTTATGCGGGAAAGCGACTTAAGCTAGTTTTACGGTATAATTAATATTTATATTAATTTAATATTTATTATATTTATATTAATTTAAGATTTATTAAATTTATATTAATTTATATTTATTTTATCCACTCGTTTTTAATATATTTAAAAAGTCGGTCATGAAATGCCAGTATATCAAATACTGTTATAATATGAAATGTCTTATTAGATTACTTATATTTGGTATATTTTAGGTCAAAATTATAAAATCAAGACTACGATCTACCGTGAATGTATCTAGGCTTGAGAGTTTAATGCGTCGTTCGTGCGAGCGTGATATTAAGAATGAAATTTAAAAAGCAATTAATATTTTTATCTTACTTCACATTTACTTAAAAATCATTTATACTCAGTTAATTCAATATTTTTATTATTTATTGATGTGATGTAATGCGTAGGTACCTATAATAGCTTAATAAGTTTACAATTGCCTTGTCTGAGTAATCATGTTTGTGGCCAAAAAAAATATATAATGGGTGCGATCTCTAAAAATTATTTTGTCTTATCAATGAAAGTATTCACCCTGCCACTAGTTCTCAAAAATTTAACACTAAGATGATGAGCCTAATTTACCCATGTGACCAAGTGTCAATGTACAAATGTACGATGTTGATAAACCTAACAAAGAAATAATATTATATATATATATATATATGTAAAGTAATTTTTTTTTTTTGAAGGACACAAAGGTCGCCTATATTGGACGAAGCGCAGAAATACATAAATCCGTAGTAACAGCAAATATAGTGATGAGAATATTGCCATAATGAAAACATCAATCAATCTACGTGAACAGGATTTGACTTTGATGATACCTACATGCATAAAGAAATAAAAACAAACACAGGTACAAATTACCTGTATCCTTTTTACGTTTTTATATTCAACTAAATTCGCCTAAATCCATTTAGACTGACATATTTGTGTTCGCTGATATTGCCAATTGGTAACAAAATACAATCCGTATGGGAACGGGATACCTAATGTATATCAACAATTATTTATTACCATAATATTACAACAACCAAGCGTCAGACGAATTAACAACCTATAGCCAAAACATTATTGATAATGAAAATTAGTAAATAATAAATTTTTAAATAGCTAATTCAAATGTTTTTTTATTCCATTTTGAAATGTATAGTAATTGCATATTCATAAACATTTCCGTTTACATCTGTGACAAGTCAACGTGACTGTACTATATTGCATAATTGCATTGCAGCACACTACGATTGGAATAGTTCCATAACGACTTAATTGAAATTATTCTAACATACTTCACAAATATATAAACAAATTATAAACTAGACGAAATACAACCGTTCTGTACTTCAATAATAACAATAAAAAAACGTTAAAAAAATTAAATTGCCCAAGTAATTAAAAATGTCTTGAAAGAATCATTTTTATTATTATAATAATCAAACAACATAAACATCCATAACACAATTTGTAAGCACTTATGTAATTTATAGCATCAATCATTGTTCATTCCAAACCTGCCTTTATACTGCTGTAAACGTTTATCTTAAATCAAAATCAATTTCCAATGATAAGATAAACCATACAAATACATAATGAACATAATGTATATATCATACATGTAATATATAAATATATGAATTATACTTACATAAAAAATGAAATAAACCAAGCTAATATAGTTGCTATACCCATGATGTATCTCAATTCGTCTTTCTTTAAAACTACTTTTTACCGAAACAAACGGAGTATACATATAAACTATCATATTCTAGTATGTGCTACCATCTTAATTAACATTCAAATACCAATGAAAAATGTTATTACTTAAAACGTGCTTTGGAATATTGAAATCATAAGTCAAATAATGTATTATTCAATACAAATTAAGTGTACCAACACAATGTCTAAATAAACAGAAGACAAGATCAATAAAGAACTACTAACACAAAAACTTGAGTTAAAAAAAACAACAGCCATACCTAGACCTAGACATAAAACCACTAAATATTTTATACTAGATATTTAATTTATTATTTAAATAGTAATTACAGATTATAAATATTGAAAAATAAAGCACAACAAATAGTAAACTAGTACAAATGTTGAGTTACTAAATATAAAATACTTACATTTACATTGAAAGACATTTTTTTAACCAAATGACCACCATAGTATACAAATTACAAAATATTTTCCATAATTAATTTGTAACATAATATACTTGGCTACATTAATAATTAATACTAACAGTTTTATCTTGTACAGTTTCACACATGAATATGTATAAATGGCAAATCAACAAATTAAAACCTGGAGTACATTAGTTTTTTTCATTTTTACTGATATTAGACAATTAATTAAAATGTTGTAATAAGCCAATTGACATTGATTATTATTGATTCAATTAAATTAAAAAAACAATAGGTATTATTTACAATTGTTATGAATAAAATAGTACATAAACAACACTATATTTAGAAATTATAATTATAAATAAAGTTTAGAATACTTTCACTAAGAATTAAAGAACTTAATATTGTTACATCAATTTGAGAAAATAATAAATAAGTAAAATTTAAATTAAAAATATAATTCCATCAGAAAACATTACAGAGTTAGAGTCCATCATCTTATAAATAGCTGCATATGCTTCATTTTCAGTAAAAGTATTTGTAGAGTGTTCGTCATTGATCATAGTAAGCATTCGAATAAAACCCAAAGACTGTGTCCTTTGTTTCTGGAATACATTACCCAAAGTTGATTTGAATACTTTAAATCTATCTGGAGAGATGGATGTCTGATCAACTGGAGGTGGACCGCTAACTGTTCCCGAGTTTTCTGCAACTACTTCCATAGCATCTTGTGCAGTATCAGCATCCTCTTCACCTTCTTCAAATGAATATGGATCCTCAGCATTATTTCTTTGTTTTCTTTTAGGTGGTTTACCAGGTGAAACAATATCTTTTTCTTCATCAGATTCTTCATCACTGTGTTGCCGTTTTCTCTTGGGTTTCTCCAACACTTTTTTGAAGTAAGCAAATTGAACAAGTTCAATAGCTGCATGAGCGTCTTGTCGCTCAACATTTTTAGACAAACGAGCTTTAGCATGAGCAGTCGAGAGACGAATCAGTGTTTCCAATGTTCTGACTGTAACAGGCTGAGTCCTTGCAGCATCAGATTCAACAGCTTCTTGAGAACGAAGCCTAGAATATTCTTCAGCTATAACTTCAGATGCCTCTTCAGTCAATACAGGTTTAACGCACTTGGCAATATGTATGTATTTCCTCATAAACTGACTGCTCAAAGTTTGTTCAGACTTATTTCGAGCTCCATGAAGTAAAGGTTCATATTTCTCAAACATACGAGTTTTAGACGGATCATTTTCATCAATTTCTAAATTTCTAGTACTCAAAATATCTACACCTGAACCCATTGGTAATGCTTCACCATCTTGTTCTTTTGGATCCCTATACCTATGTATACGAACAACATGCTCAGATATCATACGATCGTTTTCACTATCTGGTGTATCTAAAATAACAAACAACAAATCAAAACGAGATAGTAATGAATCCTGCAAACCAATGTTTTCCATTGGAGTTTTATATTGATCATATCTGCCATAAACAGGATTAGCAGCTGCTAAAACAGAACACCTAGCATTAAGCCTTGCATGAATACCAGCTTTTGAAATAGATACTCTGCCTTGTTCCATAACTTCATGTATAGCAGTTCGATCCATATCAGACATTTTGTCAAATTCATCAATACACACAACACCTCTGTCAGCAAGCACCATAGCTCCTGCTTCTAATCGTCTATCACCAGTTTCTTGATCTGTAGTAACTGCAGCAGTCAAACCTACACCAGAGCTTCCTCTGCCTGTAGTAGCTACAGCTCTTGGAGCAGCACATAAAACGTATCTCAGTAATTGTGATTTAGCAACACTTGGGTCACCGATTAATAACAAATTTATATCACCGCGAAGACGTGTTCCGTTAGGTAATACTTTTTCAATTCCACCCAACAGAAGACATAGGATGGCTTTCTTAATAAAAATATGACCATAAATGGAAGGCGCTACTGATTGAGCCAACAAGTTAAATATATTACCTTTCTTTCTTGATAACTTTCTACAGTTAAAAACATCTTCTCTGCTAACTGAATATGTTGAATCTTTACTCAATTGCGAGATATTGTTGGAAATAAGAATAGTTCTGAAATTTCCAGTTGTATAACCTCCTTGTTTAACAGGAAGACAACGATAACTTCCAACCACTTGCACACGGTCCCCTGGTTTACAACAATCAACTAAATCATTATCACATACAATATCAACATAACGAGGTAATTGCCCAGCAGGTGCTTTTTCCGGCATTTCTTGGATTGTTATAGTCTGATGATCTTTATATACAGATAGTCCATACTCAGTTTCCAAAGGATTTCCATCATCATCTTTTGTTGGATACACAGTACTACTTGGAAATGCAGATGTTGATGTCATATCTGTATAACGACGTTCTATGGTTTTTTTAGTGGCTGGACAAAAATGTACACTTCTCACAATTTTTGGACGGACTAAGGAACACTTAGTAACAATACCTTCCAAACAAACTAAGTTACCTAAGAATTTACTATTCAGGGTTCTGGGAGTCACATGGCGACTTCCAAAACTACCTTCAAAAGCAACAAAAAATTCATCGTATTTATTAGCATAAGTAGAATCAATATGTGCAACATATTCTTTAAGAGCACGTTCCAAAGCAAATTGTTCTTCAAAAGTATTTGTCAGTAATGCTTGGGTTCTATTAGGATTTTTTTTACGCAAATCATTTATGTCAATTAATAATCTTTGAATGTTTTCATCTATCATAAGTTTCACCTTCTTGTGATACACATTTTCATTTTCTTCATCATCCAAAAAACTAAAATATTCCTTTTGATTGTCTCGCAATCTCTGTTCAATCTCTTCTTCCATTATTTAAAGCACTATAAAAACAAATTTAATACCAGAAATAAGTTTAATTAATAATTATAATAGATTTAAGCAGCCTTACAGTTTTTTAATTGAGATATCTTAATGGATCCAGTAGAAGAAAAATTCAAATTTGTTTTCAACACAACACAATGAAAATCTACAGGAACTATAATTTATCAGCACTAGTATATTTGTTTTGGATAAAATTGCTATTTTCTTAACTATATATTATAATGAAATAAAATAAAGCATACAACAGTTTAAAAATATTTTAGAGATCAAATTATAACATAACCTGAACAACTAATTAACTAAATTTGAAAAATATGGGTAATACAAATAACATGAAGCCATAACTTTAGATAAAATAATTAATAAGTTGAGAGAACTAGAAGTACATTTCATGGATAATACCAAGTATTAATAAACCATGGTAAAACTGTAGTTTAATTTTAATAAGAAATACGACTTCATAAAGCCAAATCTCATTCATTACAACTGTAACTGACATTGATTCATCATATATTGATCTAGTCATCTTCTCAGATAAATGCATGACACACTTGTAACAAAGTTCTATGTAACAATAACCCATAAAATTAGTACTATATTTCAGAAAGACGATAAGTGATACCTATTCAGTTTTGTATTTTTCTATGCAGTTTAATAAGCCATTTATGTCTTAGTGCTATAAGTTAAGCATAATACTTTCCAAAACTATTACTAAAATAAAATAAAAGGGAAAAATGTATCTTATATTGTAAACTTTAGTATTTCATATGTATTACCCAATTAAATTAACAATAATCCAATCTTCCCCCCCTCTCTCATACATAATATCATAATAAAGAAAATATGAACATGCTAAACCGCCAATACATTAATTAATAATGATAACATTTTTATTTATTAATTATTAATTATTAATTCAATTCAGATAGATCATATAAAATCATTTAACTTTTAAACGCAATTAAAATATTTAAATATTTCAAAATTTAAATAGAACTAAAAAAAACGAATAGATGGCAGATTAAATACAAAAAATTATGTGTTTCACTCATCGGCAGAATAATATTATACATTCTAATTTAACAAATATAAACTAAAAAATATGTGTTTTTTAAAAGCATAAACACTAAAATGTACTTACGTTTTGAAACCCAATTCTTAGCAATGAGAAAGGATGAAGGGCGCAAACTGACGTACGTATAAAACTAAACTAAATAATCAATATTATATATGCTGGTAAATGTTGAAATCCTTAAACTTCAATGTTGGTTGTTGCAATGATCATTGCCGGTCATCGGATGCTTCATGTCTATTGCCTATAGGCTATAACAATAATATTGTTCTGTGCTATAATAATGTATTTCACAAACAATGATTATTTTACCGCCAAAACGCATACGTGAACAAGCGAAACTTCACAATTGAAGGTTACACTAAAACACTGGTATAACAGAACATTGTGGTTGAAGCACGCCGTACTGTTTTGTGGTAAAAGGAAGATTACTTGCCATGAAAATTATTGAAAAATCGCATGGAGTGTAAAACATAACAAATCTCTTATCTGTGATATGAACAAAACGCGCCTTATAATAAACAATGTTGTTCCGTGATTATCCCAACATTCCAATAATGGTAAACACTAATCTTTACTTTATCATGATTTCAACGATCAAAACTAAAAAAGTTATACGTTCATAAATATAATCATATATATATATATATATATATATACTATTAATTATTATATTTATACAAATACAAAATTTAGGTATTAGGTACCACCTTGGTAAATTACTGAGGTGGATTGCATTATTTACTATACATTTTAAAATTTGAATTTCAAATTAATACTTGGTGTTTTAGTAAAACATTTTTAATGTTCCTGTTACTTATTGAGAATATGATTACATTTAATTTAATTTAATTTACACGCTAATAGTTTTAATTTGACTATTATTATCAAGATGAAAATACTTTATTTCATTTCGGTCCTAGGCATTGCCTCTTCTTCTAACGCAGACTGTGGATGCAATACAAATCGCATTAAAACGGACATGATGGAAGAGGAAGTTTGTAAAGCCCCAGAAAAAAGTCATCTGGAAACAATGGAATCCATGGTTTTCATCAAAGGACAACATTTTACAATTGGTACTGACAAACCAGAAATTATAGCTGATGGTGAATCACCCTCCCGTCAAGTGTACTTGAATGATTATTATATCGATAAGCATGAAGTGAGCAATTTAGAATTCAAAAATTTTATTGACACAACTGGATACAAAACTGAAGCAGAGACATTTGGTGATTCGTTTGTATTTCAATTATTTCTCAGTGAAACAACATTAAAATCTATTACAAAAGCTGTCAAAGATGCTCCATGGTGGGTTCCAGTTAAAGGTGCTAACTGGAAACATCCAGAAGGAGAAGATTCCAATATTAATGGTAACATGACCAATTATGTATTGATGTATGTAAAATGTGATATTAATTAAGGTATTAAGTCTATGGCACTTTATTTTATCTTTAACAAACTGTCCTTAAAAATTATTATTAACATTTAAAAATTAACTTTTATGTAAAGCTTATTAGTCAATATTTAGGTAGATCTGTAGATCTAATATAGAGTACATATTGATATAGATTTATTTGACAAATAAGTAGTCTCAACTTTTTTAAATCTATACCTTTTACTCTTTCAAAAAATCATAATAAGCAATATTGATCACATTTTTATTTTTACTATTTATATTATTTATACATTTTATAAAATAAATAGTAATTCAAACACAGATGGAAAAATAAATCATAATGAAAAGTTTACTTAAAATGTTTATTCTATTAAAATTAGAGAGTAAAATGCATTTGTGTTAATTTTTGCTGAAAAAACATTTGTCTTAAAATCAAATAATTAATAACATCTATTCTTTATTTTAGATAGAAAAAACCATCCAGTTATACATGTTAGTTGGAATGATGCTGTAGCATATTGTACATGGGCTGGAAAAAGGTTGCCATCTGAAGCTGAATGGGAAGCTGCCTGTAGGGGTGATCTCAAAGACAGACTCTATCCTTGGGGAAATAAACTACTCCCAAATAATAAGCATAGGTAATAAATTAATATCCAAAGTTAAATTTATTTAATATATATTTATTTACAATACGTTTCGTTAACTGTTATAAGTAAAATTTATAAAATATTGTTTATTCCAGAAAACTTAGTTTTCTATGTTACGAAAGTAGACATAAAAACATTTAGATTTGGATTTATCATCAAAATACTTAATTTTATTTTCCCAAAAACTGTAATAACTTCTTAATTTATCTTTCAATAGTTACCATTTAATAAACTATAAACTTTTTTTTTATCTATAATCCATATAACTTTATCATAACTTTTTAGTTTATTATTCATCTTTATAATATAATGATGTTTATAATATTTTTAAACTACATAATTCAAACCAATAAATTAGGTAAAGTAATTGTATCATTATTTTCAATATAGTACATTTTACAAACAAAAATAACATTTGAATATAAAACTATAATTATTTTGAATATTACTAATTAATAACTATTAACATTAAACACACATATGTATTTTCTTTGTAAACTTTTCAAATAATCAATATTATTTGTCATAGAACAAACATTTGGCAAGGTAAATTCCCATTTGAAAATACTGCAGAAGATGGTTGGGCAACTACAGCTCCTGTAGATTCATTTCCGAAAAATGGTTATGGTCTTTATAATATGGTTGGAAATGTATGGGAATGGACAAATGATTTTTGGAGTGTGCATCATGATAAAAATTCAAAAAATCCAGTAAGATATTTTGTAAGATTGTTGTTAAAATATCAGTAATAATTAACCAATTATAATTAGAGTGGACCTTCAAATGGAAAAGAAAAGGTAAAAAAAGGTGGTTCATACTTGTGTCATAAAAACTATTGTTATCGATATCGGTGTGCTGCAAGAAGTCAAAATACACCAGATAGTTCAGCATCAAATCTTGGATTTCGATGTGCAAAAGATGGATAATTTGGAAAATTAGTACTGTGATATTTTATTTTAATTTTTAAGGTGAAAGAAAATTAATTTTAAATTTTTTTTTTTACATTTATATTTTACAATACCAATGTACCATTAAGTAATTAATGGTAAATGTTATTTTAAGTATTATATATTTATAAAGTATAAATAAAATATATTAATACATATTATTTAATTTGATTTAAGTTCTACTTCACTATTTCTATTAATATAACTTTTTAATGCTTCTTTCAATTTTGCTTTTTCCACACATTCAGCATCAATAAAATCCTAAACAAAAATTAACATACATTTAACAGGTAAAAATATTTTATTTACACTAGTAATAACAAAATTACCTCTATAGTTTTAAATTGGTCATTTAAATCTCCATTTAATTCAGTTTCCATCCCTTGGTTTAACTTTGTATATAATTGAACAAATAATATTAAATCATCAAACCTAAAATTAAATCTTGCTTAAAAACTATAGTTAAATTTAAAAATATATATCTTCATGTAAAATATACCTTTCAGTCTGTAGACAATACATAAAAAAGTTATCGGGCATTTTATTATAAGCTAAGTAAAACAATAATGGTCCTAAATGCCTCGTTGACTCTAAAACTTGATAGTTTTGGGTTTGATCTATATGTTTATAAGTTTTGAATACAATACGATGATAATTTTGATCATCTGGTTCAAATTGACAACATGCACGATCCAATATGAACTCGTAATCACCATTGTCAAGTAAAGGCTATGATAAAAAGAATTATTAAAGTTAACAAAATATGAACAAAATTAATTTCAATTTAATCACCTTTAAATTCACATCCTCAAACATAGCCGGATGCTTTAACTCTCTTCCAGACTGAGGAAAATAAATTTGATTTACAGTATGGCGTTCATCAGCATAACCCTTTCGTAATGTTCCATCAGGTTCTCTAACTACAACTATTCGACTCTAGAGAAATGTATATTTATGGAAAATTAAAATATTAACAAAAAAATATATTAATAAACAAATTACCTTGTCAGATATACCAAAAGTAATATCTGTAAATACAAATTTAGCACTATCAAAACCAATTATATCCTTATCAACTTCTAAAACTTTTCCTAAATCGGTTCGAAGTGGTACTATAGGTGGCATTTGAAGTTTTTCCTTAGCTTTTTCTTTCACTTCAGCTTGTAACTATAAAATTTTTTTTAAATATATCTAAGTAATTTGTAAATACAGGAGAAATCAGTTTTGACAGCAAGGATTAAGGAATTTTTTTATTGAATCCAATTGCTTGTTGCATATATTAGAACCAATTTTAGAACGATTACTAACTAAAAAAAAAAACAGGAAATACACAAGTAAAAAACAGGAAATTTGACTCGTCATAATTTAAATATTATATATATATATATATTTTTTATTAGGGAGATTTGGACATCATGGCCATTATATCACAACAATTACTTTTATGAAGACTCAATTACATGTTTAGTTTGAGAGGGAATGGTAGCGGCATCTTCTCACCGGACGGCTGTGCCGCCCAGATTCGAACCGATGACCGTACGAATGTACGATTATGCACAGCCACCTTATACCGCTAAGCTATGACAGTACTTCAAAATTATGTATATTCATAATAAACGAGATGGATAAAATTAATTAAATTAATTGTTGTTAAAAAATAATTATTGATTAAACAATTTTAAACGTTTGAAATTATACCCTTAGAAATCCGTAATTTAACTTAGTAACTAAGTGTGCTGAATAGATGTCTACCATTTTCAGTATACTTATACCATGAATTCAAAGGTTTCAAGTCATCAGAGCTATGACACAATTTTTGTATCAGAATGATGTATTTCATTTAAAACATCAAAAGAGTTTTCTTTTAATAGTTTCTGCCATCAGAACTGTTATAGTTTATTCATATTCATTAACCAAAACATTTTTCCCTTTGAAGTATTAAGTTTTATCAAAAGTTTGAAAAAAAGCCTCAAGATTATTAGTACCATTGTTACGTCAATAGTGACTAAAATTTCATTAAAACAGTGTAATATTTTGCTCATTCTAACTATACTATACGTGTATATTAATAAAAAGTACAATCATAAGGGCTTGTACTTAAAATTATAGTTTAACTTTTTCTAGTGATTTTTACAGTGTATAAAAATACAATTAATATAAATAAATATTTTTAATATTTATATAATAATTATAAAATTTAAACTAACTTTTTCAACTTCAGCAGTGGTCATAAATTTATAAATTGGAGTATCAGGATTTTGTCCAATAAAACGTTTTCTAAATGCTTTTTCCACATCAATATGTGTAAGTTTTACTAATAAATCTTGTATAGGCTCGGCAAAAAATTTATTACTTAATTCTTTTGTTATTTCACCTAAAATAAAAATAAGGATGAATTATTACAATCAAGTTTAAATCATACAAATCGAAAATAACCATGTCATTATTCATTAAAATGTGAAATATATTGATAAAAGAAATAAAATAATTAATAAGTAACAATTCTATTTTTAATAGAATAATATAAACATTACTCCATAAGTGTAAAAAATAACATGAAATGTTGTTACATTAACATTTAAATTAACAGAAAACAAACAAATATTTTACTAAGCTTAATGCACTATTAATTACATCAAAGAGAATCCTAAATAGTATTACAAATTTACTCACGATCATGTGATTTGCTGGAAAAATAGGACACAGTGATACTATTTAAATGTTTATTATTATATTTGTAACCATATTTAATTCGGTTAAATGAGGTAAATAAATGTTTCGAAGTCATTTTGTGTCTCCAATCCAACTGAAAATAAAAAGAAATTGATATTTCTGTCAATAACTAAAACTCTGAGAACATTATTTTGAATAGAATAATTTTTCTTATAACCTGATCGGCATGTCCTATGATTGATAACATTTTTAATATCTAATAGCGATCACCGCTGTGATAATAATTCTTTATCAGTAATAATAAATGTTCCAAGTAACCGTGGTTTAAATCTATAACCCAGAGTAACCTGACGCTAGAAACTGGACTTAAAATGATAAAAATCACGTTATTAAATAACAGTAATTGTTTATGTAATAAGTAAACATTATGAATTGTGATTGTAAACATAATATTTAAATTTGCATGTATTAACCGCCACAATACCACGTTAAGTTTGTAAAAGGAATATGTTTCGCACGTAAGTAGATTAATAACTTACATATTTAAAACAGTATAAAAACAACAATTATGGAAGACTTTATTAGACAAACTCTAAAAATTTCTGTTGCCCAAATATGCGATAATATTGGTTGGCACTCAATAACTGACTCTTCAATGCAAATTTTGACCGACATCCTACACCGCTACGTAAGTGACTTGGCCATTACATCCAAAAAGTATGCAGAACATGCATATAATGACGTACCCGGTATTGAAGATGTCGAAAAAGCTCTTCGCCAGAAATCTGTTTCATTGGCTGAATTACGTAGATATGTAAAAAGTACTGGACCAGTCAAATTTCCTCACAATTTACCCGAATTAAATATACCAGGAAAGAATACTTTGAACTCATTAAAACCCGGGAGCCGAGAAATTGTAACTAGACCTATTCACATTCATGAACATCTCCCGACTTTGTATACAGAACCAGTAGAAGATGAACAAACCATTGATAAGGAAGAAATTCAAAACAGCATTGAAAATATTCAACAAGAACCAGAAGAAGTTATTTTGCATAAGCGATTAAGAGAAATTTCTAGTGTAGTTATGACTTCTGGTGGATTTTTGTCTCCATCTAGAGAAGGCCGATTAGCTGACTCTAAATTATTGCCATTTCCAGAAATAAAAAATGACACACCTCTTGAAACCTCTAAATTATCTGCCATTATACCTAATATCGAAAATGAATCATCAGGTAAGGTTTCATTGAGAAAAAAAAAAATGAAATCAAAAAAAATTAAACTAGGAATCAAAAAAAAACAAAAAGGTTCTAAAAATGAACATTTACTTTTATTGTCAAAAGAACACACAACAGAAGTACTGAAAAAAGTGAAGAAACCTAAAGAAGAAAGAATTGTAATACCACGAGAATCAATTATTGAATCTCATATTGAGACTGTTATAAATGAACTTGATGTTGTAGATGTTGCTGATGAAGTACACATTTCAAAAAAAATTATTCCTGTAAATCAAACTAACAAAACAAAAATAGAAGAAGCTCTGCCCAAGTTTTCATTTTTTGGTCCTTTACCTCAAGGTCCTGGATTAATACCATCTACATTTTCCCAAATAGTTAGTACACCTGATATTGATAAGACACAAAAGTCAACCAGTCCAGCATTAAAAGTTGAAGACGATGAAATTAGTCGCAAAGAACAAAAGAAGAAGAAAAAAGACAAAAAGAAAGGGAAAAAAGAGAAGAAAAAACAGAAAGACAAGAATAAAGTAATAGAAAAAGAAAAGAAAAAAGAAAAATTCAAGTGTACTAATAAAGTGCCAACAATTAAACTTAAACTTGGGACTTCTATGGACAAAATAACAAAAGTTTTGCCAGAAAAGCCTTCGGAAGAAATCATAAAAATAGTTTCAGAGCCTGAACCCATGGAAGTTGAGGTAGACATTGAATCAAAATCAGATATTTCCATTGATACCTCAAGTCATGACATTATATCACCTCCTAAAGTTCCTATTTCAAAAATTAAAACTAAAATTGTTGCGAAAACCATACAGCCAGTTATAACTCCTATTGTTGAAACTCCTCTGCCACCATTCTACTTTGATGAAGCGGGTAATCAAGTATGGATTTGTCCAATGTGCACTAAACCAGATGATGGAAGCCCAATGATAGGTTGTGATGGATGTGATGTGTGGTATCATTGGGTTTGTGTAGGTATTCAGTGTCCTCCAGATTGTGCTGTTTGGTATTGTCCAAAATGTTTGGAAAAACGTGCACAACAGCCAAAAGGCAAAAGAGGTAGACCTCGAAAAAATAAGTTTTAGTTTTATGATTTTTATTATTTAAAAAAAAAATTCCGATGCTACTATAATTTATTGATTGATATTTATATACTTATAATTGATATTTAATTATGAAATGTATTAAGTTATCACATGTTGCAAGATTATTATTTACATTAAATATTAAGTATAATTTAACACATTACATGTAAATTGATCTCAAAAATATTTAAAAAGAAGAACAAATTTAGTATTTAATAATTAAAAGTATTGTATTATTTAAAAAATGTATCAAATAAGTAATTAAGTTTAATAAAAAGTATATAATTGCTTATTGAGCTCTAATTGTATCCAATTATTTACCTACTCTGAATTGTGTATTTAGTTCAAGGCGTCCACCGAAGTAATGTGACTCGTTAACTATACGAAAAAAAATAATTTTATGACTAGTAGGTAAACAATGATTTTTGTTACCGAAATAACTAAACTTGTGATGTGGTTATTTATGTTACTTGAAATTATTTTTCTTTGATCTTTATATTTCTCGAGGTGTCATCAGACGATGAGGTATTAAAACTTTATGCAGCTAATTTAGTTAATATTTTAAATGCTTATGAAGTCCAAAAAAGAGTACATGATTACTGGGTTTGAGTACCCATTTTTGCGTCAAAATTATGATGATCTAGGCGCTATTATAAAGTATTTAGAGACTTAGAAGAAAATTCATTTTATACAAATTAACAAGACGTAATTTTAACAATCAATAACTTTTTTATGAATCTGTTAATAAAAATGTTTGTATGTATTTATGTAAGTAATAATACTTAAAATGTAATTGTCATTCGTCAACTAAAATGAATAATTTTAACAGAAATATATAAACAAACTTGTTATAGTAAATAATTTCCTCGGTGGAGAGCTATTGACACGTGATAAAAGTAGAACATGCCGCACTTTTGTCAATTTGTCTTAGGCAAAGTTTCAAAAATAACGCAAAACTGATACGTGATTTGATAAGTCAGATCAGTGTATAAACACATGTAGTGGCGTAACCAAAAAGAATATTTTGGAGAGTTTCCAATTTCCAATTTTCTCCTACATAATTTTTTAACTTTAATAAATCGATTAAAATTTCGGTTATAACCTGTTGACCCCTTGCTACGACACAGGACACGTTACTTCGGTACCCTGCAGTATCCAGGAACGCCGACATTGAGTATTGCCTGGTCTAAAAATAAATTTGAAATCCAAATGATCTTACCTCGCTTATAGCTATGAGTCTATGACTATGGAAAGGATGCCGTGAGTCAAAACAGTTTAGTTAGGGTTCACTGGCGTATTGTAATAAGTGGTCGTTGAAGTGTTAATTAAATAATTTAGGTTTTCTGTATGATTTTATTATATAGCTAGAGACATGAAAGCCAGAGGGGTATTAATTAATTGCATGATATTTTGAAGAAAAGTTAAGATTTTGTAAGTGTTAAATTATTTTGTGTCTCCCTTTTGTTGAGTGCAAATAAATCCATTCGACTAAAACTGCTCACTTAGATATTATAATGAAATGAGTTAACTATAAAATGAAATTACTATTGGTTATCACAACAAAAACACTTTGCCTGGAGTTACGCATAAAAAAAAAAAACAGCCTAGTAAAACAACGTATCTCATCAGAGTTCAGCACCACAAATTTTTGGTGCTAAGTAAAATAGTCGATTTGGTATATAAACGGCCAACGGGTTGATACTTGATAAGTCAACTTACAACCATAAACTAAAACTAAATTATAATTGTATCCGAGCTTGTATGTAAGAAATAATAATAAAAATATTTAACTTTCTATAGATTCATGGTCTGAATTTTAATTGATTATATTATTGATACATTTTCTTAACTGCTGTGTCAAGGTGTTAATGGTACCAGACAAATATTCATACTTCTAACCTAACCCCATTTTAAAATTTATAAAATTTCCAATAGTAGGTACTAATTCGCATAGCCCTTATGCCAATCTGGTCTCAGCTCCTGCACGTCTCTTGACTACATCTAACCACCGTTACTTCGATCTAACATATTATGGTCTTTCCCTATTCAATTTGTTCATATTATTACCGTATTGACAATACGATTGACAATGTTACCGACTCCCTAGACGTGGCCTGTCAACTGCAATCTTATTTCTTTTACAAATTGTATTATACTTCCTTTTTCATATAATTGCTGTAATTTTTCGTTTGATTTTCTCTCTCACACTTAGGTATCAGGGTTAATCAAAGCCACAAGGGACCATACATTTTCCTTCACACTTTTTTATTTCAAAAATATTTAGTAAATAATGAAATTTAAATATTTAATATTTTCATCGACTGTATAATGTTTCTTTAATTTTTCTAGACAATTATAAAATGACTGATAAATTTATGTAACATAGTAAAATAACATCATAATTTCCAGCTTTTAGATGAAGTTTAATTTCATAATTATATATACAATTGATATTATTTATGTCGACCCCGAGGTCCGAGATATTTAAAGTCATGAACTTTTTGAAAGAAAATCCCATTGACTTCCAAATATAATTTTTCTTCAATACTTCTCTTGTCATAGGTACACATATTTTTTCGTTTTCCCATAATTTACCGTCAAAAAAGTATGTTTGCATACTCTCATTTGGCCTGACATACTATTTATGGTATCCTAATACGATTCACCCAAGATTATTATATCGTCTGCATAAACCAGGAGGGTAATATGATTTTCATCTACTTACATTATTTGTCGTTGTGGCATTTTCTATTATTACTAGGGATAGGATTTTAATGACCCAAAAAACCTAAAAAATGACATTAAAATAACTTAAAAATTATCTAAAAAAAGACCTTAAAATAACCTAAAAATGCCCAAAAGATAAAAAATGATTTTAAAATATTATAAAAATGCATTGTAATTATTAATTATTATTATTTGTTAATTAATATTTCGGTACAAAACTATTTAAATTATAATATTATAAAAAAATAGCAAAAAAAATGTTAATTTAGTATTTTTTTGATACCAATAATAAAGTTTGAAGTTTGTACTCTCCACATCAATGTCATTTAATTTAACGATTAAGATAACTCGCAGTATCGAAGATTATTCTCTATACTATCTCTATAAATGAAATATTGAATATGATATTATTTCTGTGACAAATTCAAAACTTTTACCGAGAACATCTAGTGTAAATGAAAATGTATAAAAATATTACCTAGATTTCTAAAAAGTATAAAAATGCCCGTAAAATTGAAAAAATGACCTAAAAATGTTACAAAATGACCCAAAATCCATAAAAGTATAAAAAATGCAAAAAAAAGCAAAATAAAACTATATATTTGGACTCGTATATGACCAAATCACATTTTGTGCTTGAAAAGCTATGTCCTGTAAATCCTAAAAAAAAATGCAAAATCCTATACTATCCTAGCCTTAATTATTACACTTTCCAAAATGATGTATATATTTATTATAATGAAAGATTTAAAACTATCGATCATTAATTAATCATCCTGCAATTATACAGTTTTTATTTAATCGGGTACCTAGTTAAGTAAATATACAGGTATAGTTACTTAAATAACCGAAAACTTCATTATTTGAAAACAAAATAAGACGAATATGATTATATGTATGACTAACTATTATTCGAATAACATTCTCTATAATGTAATAAATAGAGAACGTTTTTTTAATTTTTGATTATAAAATAATTTTTATTCGAAATACTTAAAATAAAATTATGTATGTACCAAACTATAAAAAACAAGTTACTGCGATTGTTTAATAAATCACTTTTTACATTATTTTGTAGATTTTAATTGTAATTAATTGGTCATTTTTTTTTCAAACAGAAATTAATTGCATTGGTTATAATAGTTTTGTTTTTACTATTATTCTAAAAATATTTAAATTAATTATTATTTATTACTATTATACTACCATACTAGGTATGTGAAAATTATCAATGTCTGACCTCTGACGTTATTAGCTCTCAGATGGGTGACCGATGACTACCCAGGAATTCAAAAACAAAGCCATACATGCAGCTTCTACATATAAACAAACACGATACACTACGTAGTGAGCCTTTCTGACCAATAGAAATGACTCAACTAAACTTATAGTGCCTTATATAGATACATCACTCTGTATGTATATGTATGTAAATTTTTCATAAAATACGTAAAAAAAAACGGGAACTCACTCTGCTCAATAGTAGGGATGGAGTGGATCTATAAGGTTATTATAATGGATGTGTTAAATTTGAATGATTAGTATCAATGTATACGATAAGCGATTCTGAACGGAGGTCGAAGATAATTTATTAGTTAAGAATATATGTTATATATTATGTTATATTTAAATTAACTTCAAATGACAATAAGAACAACCTATGTTCTATTAGATTTTCAAGTAATTTGTCCCTACAAATTTTTTTTATCAACAATTATAAAAGAAAAAAAATTAAAAATCAAACCTTCTAAATGCATATAAAAAGCTTAAAAATAACTTATAAGTAAAATATTTTAAATATTTTGAAAAAAACAACTGAATAAAAATTTCAAATTTTTATGACATACTTTTTGAGTGATGACAAATATTTGAAACCGTTTAAGGTTAAATGATAAATCGTTATTTTACTTAATAAAAATAAAATAACCCACATCATTATAAAATCAATATATCCATCACTCCATTCAAAAGTTTATCATATACAACTGATACTTATTAAAAACGGTTTCCTTTAAAATTTGCATTAAACTGTACAATTTGTTTAAAACTTAGCAATAATTTATGGGGACTTGGTAAACATTTGGGGAAGCTAGCCCTCCTGATATCCAACAGACCTACCATGAAGTGTAAAAAATAAAATATAAATAAAATATGTAGTTTTCCATTGTGATGAACAGTTTACTTACCTACCTACTTATATTACCACTTCATCACAAAATCACTCAATAATAATAATAAAAAAATATGTTATAAAGTGAACATGTAATATAGTGCTCTATGTTTTATAACTTTATATTATGATTTATTTTGGTAAGAAAAAAGAAGTAGGTACTTAATAAGTTATTTTAAGTTTTTTTGTAAATAAGGAAGTAATAAGTATAAAATACGTATTAACAAATGTAACTAGCAATTATGTTTTAAATATACCTAGATTAAGATTTAAAATAATTATAGGCCGAAGTAGGTACCACCAAATACTAACCAAAACCTATTCAACAGCCAACATCAGTTACTCTTACATTACTTACGCTCATTATTTTTATAGATTGTGTAATATAAATATTAATAAAATATATATGTATATAATAGTCTATCATCTATCAGTGTATGTATATATAAATATAATATATACGTATTTAATATATTATTTGTACATTATATTTTAAATATTTCCATTCGTAAAAATTAAAAAGGTAAATTCTACAGGTGTATTAATAAGGGGTGAATTTTGTATCAAATTATATTTTTTCATTTTTTCGTTGAACTTTCAGAATGCTTAAAATCCAGACTTAAATTCAAATAACACCTAGTACAGTACTCAATATGTGGTATATTGTAGTATTAAATAAATAGTAAATACCTAGTTCAACTCGATTATTTGGAACAAGTTGCACACTACTTTTAGATTAGAAGAAAAACGGCTTTCAAATATACTACTTAATTATAGTTTATTAAAAATAATAAACCAATAGTTATAAACCAATACTCACCAATCATAATATATAACATATAGTTATATTTTTATGTTTATTAAAAAGTAATCATAAGCTTATCATAGTCAGTTCATTGCTAAATTCATTAATGTAGGTCGGCATTGAAAATATTGAAGCATTTATCTTATTCCTAAATACAAACGCAGGATATCCTGCTTAACTAATAATGTCTAATAAATATTTTGTATTTTATCCTTGATAAATATTTTTTATATCTACATAGTATGATACGCAGTTTCATAATATTTCATAAAAAATAATAATTAAAAGAACCACAGGAGACTAATTTACGATCACAGCGAATTAACACTGTATAACACATTCCTACATCTAGTACCTATTTAGGTAGGTACCCAATTACTGATCCATAAGTAAAATCGTTTCTTGTATGTGATTTGATTTTAAAGGTTAACATAATCATTAAATATTAGGTACATTATACTATTTAATATGCAGGTGAGTTGAGATATATAAAAACTGGAGTATACATTGATCATTGATTATAGATAATGATAAATAAAATAATATTATACAATAGTATAAATTGATAAATACGAGTAGTGTAATAATATGTTATTATAAAACTATCATTAAAATGTGACTGTAGTATCTATATTAGTGTGTACTGTATTATGTTTATTTATTCGAGAAAATAAATTTCATCTTATAAATATTACATTAAATTATTTTAACTAAAATGTATCTATTGCTGATTTATTATAAATAATTAACAAAGCAACTAGTTTGCATATTTAACATTTTCCCGAGTAACAATTTTCATTAGACAATGTTTTAAATATTATAAAACTCAATAACTCTAAAAAGTTTAATTGAATTAGTTCATCGATTTTTATAAATATATGTATTTTAAGGAAAAAAAATTAAATTAAATAAAAATAAATAAATAAATAAATATTATATTATTTATTTTCTTTTTATATTACTTATACACATACATTTACAAATTTTTGTTTTATATTTTTCATAAATATTATTTATGAAAATTTAAAACATATATTCATATATTTTATATTTTAAATTTCGGAAGAATAGTATTATTATAATTTGAATTCTTTAATTATATATATAAGTTAAAAATGTTATTGTAATATTTATGATACATGTATTTTCATGTTCATAACATGGACGTTTAACCATTTAATAAATATTTAGTTTAACAATTCAAAATACTGGTAATTATGTTCTTAAAGAATAATGATTATTATTTTTTATTCTTTTTCATTTAAACTCATTAGCTACAAGAACAGTCTTTGATAAAAGATAACATTGCTGATAAAGTTTTATATAGATACTTTTAACTTTGAACTTAGAAGTTTAATCAATAGAATTTAGTTAGTATTTACTTTCACGGGTAGCGTTCACAACTGCAGATATTATATCTTTTTCATAGCATAATTGCGGATGTCAGAAAGGTTTACAATTTTACCTTAAAAACAACCAGTTTACGGACAATTACAACATTATTAACATTGCCAATTATCAAAAATATTAATATAATATTTATATACAAAATATATTATTTTAAAAAATGTTAATACTTCAAATGAAAATGTTTCCATTGATAATCAGTATATCCTACTACTTTAAAAAATGTATATAGAATTTTATAATTTTTTTATTCATAAAAATACTGGTGGATTTGATTCATTGCATATCATTTTTGGCCACAGTTTTTGTGTTTATACTCAAGTCAGAATTGTACATACTTTTAATTTTTATGGAAACAAAAAAAAAATATACACAAAACAACTAATGAGCACTTAAATTAATTTTAAAATTAGACTATAAACTGGTATTGGTAGTAATAAAATAGGAAATAATTCGTCAAATGACGATTATTATTTTTATCGTCATACAGCCCTATAGTAATTTAACATTCTGTTATCTCCAAAAACGAGTATTCATAATCAATGAAAAATTATAATTTATAATAAATTTTAAACAGTAAACTGTAACACGGCAAAGTATCAAAATAAACTTTTACGACAAAACACATTTTGATTTGCTATCGTATAACAAAAAAATGATCGTCAACAATCGTGAGTCACCGAATTTAGGGAAAAAGGTTTTGAAAACTCTTAAAAATAAAATATTTCATGTCAAAAAACGCTTTTGATCCATTTTACAAAATAATGTAAAATAAACCGTCAACCGGTTTTTAACGTTTGGCTTTAGTATTGAAAATAAATTTATTTGACATTGTTTGTTATTATAAATTAGGTATTTTAGTATTCATGAGTTATAAGTTTGTAACCTATGTATTTTAGCTTTGTAAAAAGTAAGAATTTTCAAGTTTAAAAATGTTCAAAACTTTAAACATAATAATATAAATGATCCATTAGTAATTTAATGATATTTAAATTTCAAAAAAACCGGATAGGACTCGCTCTGCTGTAGGTAAAATGGACTTCGTTTGTAGGCTAGATCATTGTAATGGATGTGTTAAATTCGAATGTTATGATAGGTATCATTGCATACGAAAACCGATTCTGGAAAGAATTGATTTTATTAAGCTAGAATAGTAGAATATGTATATATAATATATTGTTATATTTAAATTGTAATATTACGTTAATATTTGCTTTTCAAACGCCCATAAAAATAATTGTGCATATGTATTTCAATAATTTTTGAATGACAGTAAGAACAAATTATGTGGAATAATCTAAATTAAATTTTCAAGTATTATATTCCAACAAAATTTTTTTTAATCGACAATTATAAAACAAAAAATTAAAAAATGGAATATTTCAAATGCCTATACATAGCTTAAAAATTATTAAAATATTTTGAAAAAAAAAAATATTTAAAGAAAATACCAATCTAAAAATGGGTTGAGGATAAATCGTTATTTTATACAATTTTCTTAAAATTAAAATTTTAGGCGGTCTTAAAATTTTCTTCTGGAGGTCCAGTAGAATTTATTTTATGGTTATTCGAAGAAAAACTTATGGATAATATTGTCTTAATTTTGAACCTTATGTATAAATACCAACAACTTTATGAATTTTCAACTCCATAATAACTTGTAAATTAATTGTGATTTGACAAATTTCATAAAATTTTGAGTTTTAAGCTAACGATTTTCGATTTTTTTTTAATTGTAATAAATACAACTTGCAATAAAATTTGTATTTTTTAAACAGCCAAATTTTTTTGACAATATTTCAAAAAAAAAAATTTAGAAAAATCGAAAATATCATTTGTCTATAAATAGGTCAAAATATTTTAAAAACTTTAACCATGTATAGAAAATTCTTATATAAACTTTTAGTAACAATTTCAAGTATTTACGGTTATTGACATTAGAGCATATTAAAAAAGAATATTTTGTCAAAAACTGGTTTTGCATAAAAATGCTTGTTTTTCTATCATTTTTTTTATGGTATTTTCTGACGCTTTTGAACATTGTTGAAATTTTATATTGTTGCCTTGCCAAATTTAGCAAAAAGATTCATTTCCTTATTTCAGCAAATTCTCTTTAAAAGGAAATTGAAGCATTTTGAATGCTCCAAAACATGGCGTCGGTCACAAAAAGAAAAAAAACGGATGGGCCTCGCTTTGCTGTACAGTTGGGGGTGGAGTGCACCTCGTTTATAGGATAGGTCATTATTACAATGGATTTGTTAAATTTGAATGCAATGATAGATATCATTATATACGAATAACGATTCTGAACGGAGTTAATATGTTTGTCTAAAATGTGTATATAATAATATAGTATTTTATATTTAAATTGAATTATAATGCAATTTCGTATAAATTTAAATTTAAAACAGTCATAAAATTTTTTCTTTTAAGTCTGGTAGAAATTTTTTTATATATTTTTGAAGGTAAGCTTATGGACAATCTAGTATTAAAATTTTAAACCTTAAGTATAAATAGAAAAAATTTTATGAATTTTCAACTACAAAATAACTTGCAAATTATCGCGATTTTAACATATTTTATACAAATTTGAACTTTATGGGCTTATAAAAAAAATTTGAGTGAAACAATCTCCGATATTTTTTAGTTACAATTATTATAACTTATAATTAATCCTTTAATACATTTTCAAGAATTTTCAGACAGCCAAATAAATTTTATAGATATTTATAAAAAAAAACTTACAAAAATCGAAAATTTAAATTGTCTATAAATAAGTAAAAATATGTCAAAATACTTTGAAAACTTAAGTATGTATAAAGAATGCCAATATAAAGACTTGGTGAAAATTTCAAGTTGTTACGGTTTTTCGTTTTTGAGTTAGAGCATTTTGAAAAAATGTATTTTGTAAAAATGTGATTTTGCGTAAAATTTCCTGTGTTTTTGTAATTTTTTTATCGGTTTTTTTGATTTTTTTAAAAAGTATTGAAAAAGTTGGATTTTTGATTTGCCCAAGTACCATCTACATTCACTTTTCTTTTAGAAAAATTGCTGTTTAAGAAAACGAAGTATTTTTATTGCCAAAAAAGGTGTCGTCAGACACAAAAAAAAACCACAGATCATTGTAAAATCAATAGATTCCATCACTCCGTTCAGAATTTAAAAACACATCATCATAAAATCATTACAATTTTTATTCCATTTAGAATCAAAAATAAAGTGGTCCATGTATAAATCTTAACTAAAAGCGGAATCAACACGTAAAATAAACATTATATCATATCTAAAAGTGAATTTTGAATATAGTTAAATATCAAACGCAATACATTTGTATAAGTATTTACATGGCAGATACTCACACGGAATTAAAATTGTTCTCATGCTATAAAGACACATCAGAATAGATATTATAGTAGATATCCTTGAGATTTATTCTTCCGTCTTCTATAAGGTATAGCTGCAGGTTATATATATAAAATATACTACTGCTGTGAATAATAGTGAATAATTAAAAAACATTGTAGCTAATATAGACATATTGTTGATAGCTATGGTCATGTTTCCTGTTGGGTATTTTAATATATTGATAATGTTTCGTATGTACCTGATTTTGTATTATATATTTGTACTTATTAAAATATGTAATACTAAGTATAATGTATAAATTTCAAACACAATTTGATAAGTAGAAATTATAGTGTGATAATTATTATGATATTATAGTTATATTAAATAGAAATACATTTTCAAACTTGAATAATTTTAAATATAAGTAAATACAATATTTGTGTAAGTAATAGGTATTGCACCTAAAAAAGTACATACCTAGTATTTTATTATTATTAATCTAATAAATTGGATTTTATAAACAATTAGGTATACATTGTAATATTATTATTATTATTATTTATACCTCATACGCAAATAATTATATTTACATACATATGTATTATGAATAATTGTATAAGTATTTATTTAGAATTCTATTTCTATAAGACGTAGAAAAACCGATACTCATCGCTTTTAAAATTTCTATACACGTACGCATTATTTCCCCTATGACTAATGTTAATGTTAATAAATAATAATTTAAAATGTTAGATTTTGTGAGGAGCAAGGAATGTATTTGTTTTACCATAAGGTATGTTTTTGTTTTTATTTTTTATACGCTCATAAAATCTTTTTACGACGTTCCGGTAATTTTATTTTTATTTTTTATGACTACTTATACATAAGTAAATATGACTTATGATAAACCTTATATTATTGATTTTCAAGACTTAAATATTAAGATTAGACTTATTAAGATACATGAGAAATAATATTCATACGAAAAGTTTTATACATTTTTAACCATAAAACTGTTGCAAATTTTTGTGATTTTATTCAAATTTAAAAAATCTAAAGCTTATATATAAAAAAAAAATGGTAGGAATAAATTTTTGATATTTTTTATATAAGTAAGAACTGTATATCTTGACCGCTTTATCGTATTTAAAGATAAAAAATTAAATGAACCGTAATCACAGATCTACATTTGTTAATAATAATAATATATATTAAACAAGAAAAAAATAGAATATTATTAACGGTATCAAACAAGAACTTTATATTAAATTGTCAATATCTACTGCCAAACTTAAATTATTTTATATAAATTTTACAATAAAAAACTAAAAAAAAACGAAAATATCATATATCTTTAAATAACATAATAAAATTTACATCTATATTTTTATTTCTATACTTACATACCATAAATTATATTATCTCTATAGAGGTTATATTAGCATAGAATGATAGTATCATACTCTACTACTGTTATTTTTTTAAATTCATAAGATAAAAAATCAATATTCTGTATATTATGTCAGGTTTTTTGGAATTTTTATCAATTATTTGGAAAACTGTTAAGCAATTTAAAAAAAACAACGAGCCACCCCCCTTATTAAGCAAATGCATCAACTATGCAAATGCTGAAGAATACTTTATCTGAGTTAAGAAGCAAGGATAATAGCCCATAGAAAGCTATACAAATGTAGTTTTCAAAAAAATATTGGAGAACAAAAAAATAAATCCAAGACTTAGCAACAAACTATGAAGTATAAACTATAAAGTTGCTTTATACTTATTAAAAGTGAAACATAACGTAAAAAATACGTGCGTATACGTCATAATGTCAATTCGTCAGCCACTGAACTATTTTAATGTTATAACATTAGTGCATTAGTCTCTTCTTGTGTTTGCTTTTCATGTTACTATAATACGTATATGGTATATATATATATATATATATATATATATATATATATATATTATACCAGGAAAGACTATACAAATATATAATATATAAACATCAGTTAACATAAAAATAGAAAAATGAATTCTTCAAAAGAAACTTCTTTATTATTTTACCGATTTACAAAATAGTACCTATTTATTTATTCATATGTTTAAAATCAAGTTTAATCCTAACTGTTTTCGGAGATTTTTTTCGGGATTCAGTCGGTTTACTATATAAGTACAAAAGTCATATAAATCATGTATTAAAAATGTATGAAATATATGCGAAAATACAATGCAACAAATATATAGTTATGTGAACTGCAGTTGTAACAATAATACATATTAAGGAATATAAATTAATTTTTTTTAAAATATTTATACAGGCACTAAAATAATTATTAATACTTTTAAAAATTCAATATTTAAAGAATCAAACGCGTATGTATACATTTCAAAAATCATAAATAAGTTTAGGTGTGATATATTTGATAAAAGTAAAATAAAAATATTCAAGAATTGTTGATACTATCTTAAATTTATTGAATATGAAAAATTATTTTTGAAAATCCTTCGCAATTATTTTACTTTGTTGAAATCATAGAATCATAGAATAATATACTCGTACATTCTTACCGCTGTATCTTATTTAAGGATAAAAATTAATTGAACCGTAATCACAGATCTACATTTGTTAATAATAGATAATATGTGTATATATATATATATATATATATATATTAATATATATTAAACATGAAAAAAATAGAATATTACTAACGGTGTCAAACTATGTCAAAATATATATATTCGTATATATATATATATATGTACTATATATGCTACTAAAAAATAAGACTACAATTATTTTATAAATAAATACATACAATTTAACAATTACGTAGTCAATACTGGTGTCTATTTTCGAATGTAAAATGAACTCGTACTATACATAAGACAATTAGATAGTTTAACAAATACCTACTATAAATTATGATTATTATACTAAAACTAAATGATGCCTACTATATAAAATAAACGGAAACCAATTTTTTTCATAATGAAATAAATATCAGCTATAATTTTCTTACAACAAAAACATATTATAAAAATAAATTAAATGTAGTTTTCATTACATGAATTAAATAATATAACCTATTATTACATAACTACTTTATTATATATAATGTATATAAATACACTATTTCGGATAAATTCTGATGATGATGTCATTCGAAAATTATTCGTTTATGGTTAAATATTCGGATTAAAACAAGATTTCTAGATATGTATAAAAAACTGCAGCTAGAACCACTAAGAGCATTCGTTATTACTTATAAATAATACTATCACATCACATGAAATGTGTTTTTAAAGGAGATTTGTTGTTGGAGATTTAATAAAAATTTGGTTTTGTGTTTTAAAGACTTTAACGAGTAATGGATATTACCTATGCACTGAATGAAAAGCGTTAAATGGTAATCATTAATTATAGGTATATAGTTATTTTCTATGATTTATGATTAAATAGTGTTTTATAATAATGTATAATCAATTGCCTATCAAATTAAGTACATTATTTAATTCTAAAAATATATCAAGCTATATAATAATACGCATAATAAAATAGTAATATAGGTACAATGAAAGTTTCAAATGCTATATGAAGCTAAATTTTAACTAGGTAAATGAGAAATAAAAATTGAACCACACATTCGTACCATATAGCAATGGTTTTGACGTTTGGCTTATAAAATAAATGTCTGTAGGAAATAGAAATTATATTCACCTCCTCTCTTTACCGTTTACTGTTCAAACTTCAGAATATAATAATCGTTTAGTGCATTTAAATATTACTTTACATGGATTTTTGTTTTTAATCCACAGAAAAATTAAATGGACAACCAGTGATCTAAATATTTTACACAGTTTAAACGACTACAATGAAAAAGTATTTATATTATATGGATTATCTAGTCGAAAACAGTAATAGAAGATGATTGGGTCTAATAAATATAAAAAAGAGAAATTTCTGACAATTGCTGTAATTATATTTATAACGAATTCGTTCATATTTAAAATGACTAGATGAGTCAATTATATATCAGGCAGGTATAAGTATGGACAGTATATTAATTAATGAGTACTTACTAACAAGTAATAGTGATGTATATTAATATATTAGGTTTTTCTAAACCAATAGACATTCTGAACATTAACATTCTGAACTTAGATCTTTCTATTTTTCCTACCCCCCCCCCCTGTGGTATTTTACCTTGCAGACGTATATTTTTGATTTGAACTATAAAATTATAAAAAAGAAACAATCTTTAAACAGAGTCGCTATTATACAATAGATTGTAATAACGCGGTACATTTCGCATATTAATTTTATGAAATGTATGGCAATCGTTATTGGTTAAAGTATTGTATTATACATATTGGCAATCGACATGTAGCAGAATTACGCATCCGTTTCCCTCTTATCTGTGATTAGTACGAATACACATTGTTATTTTAAGCATAAAAAATTTGCGGTGTTTTGCAACGTCGTAGTGATAAAATATATACAACGGAAACGCACGGGCTAAAAAGACTAAACGGAAAAATAAGTGACGCGGAAAGCGCCCGCCCCCACTATATACGGTGGCCCGCGCCGTGCGACCACACATTGAGACTATACGGATGTGACGCGAGTTGTGCGCCGATAAGTCCTAAAAATATTACATTATAGATTCATTACTGAAAGCAAAAAAATAAAAAAAATAAAAAAAAATTAATTACAAATTTATAAACGAGAACTATATTATAGTACTTAATCAAGTGCAGCTGTTTAAAACAACATAATATTATAGGTATGTTTTTATTGTTTCATTTTTCGCCACTTTATCCGTCCACGAGCGAACAAAATACACGCGCGAGCGCCAGCCGGCGACGGAGGCGCGGAGCTGCTGCTGCGAGCGTCGATCCCAAGGCCTGCGCGTACCTACTGCCGCCGCGGCCAAAACGCGCGCATCGTGGTGGTGTAAAAGGTTGGGTAGGTACCAGCGCCGGGTGAGTTACTGCAGCACTTGTCGCGCTCGCGGACGTCGCGTATATATGCCGTGGCCGCGTACGTATACGCATTATATGTGTAGGTACGTATAAAACGGCAGACCGTGTCGAAGCGCACACCAGGCACGAACACGCAATCCCGCTGCAGCAGTCCGTCGTCGCGCGCAAGAAAATACACCGTAGTAGGTACATATATTCCATGTATAGCTGATGTACATAGACACTTACAGTTGTATAATACTACTATCGTTATACAGAACTAATAAAATATTCACCATTCAGTCATCGTCGTCGTCAGTGAAAACCTCGCCGTGAACGCGGTTTTCCGCATATAGCCGTAAGCCGTCGTTGCTGCACGCGTTGTTTTCAGCCCGTTGTCAATCGCGCGCGCAATGAACCGATAGTTTAGTGCGCGTCGTATTGTATTCACCGGCCAACACACGTGCGCCATCATCGCTGTCCACATCGTCCGAGGAGGATTACTATTATCGGTAGGTATATAACTGCGTGGAGGTACGGGGCGACAAGAAAAAACAGAGAGATAGAGAGAGAGGAGACACACAAAGAGAGATCAAATTTAATTTAATTTCAAAAAAAATAAACACGTAACGTTATTATATACCTACTATATAGATATTTATATAATTTATATAGATATATACGGATAATAATAACCGAGTCGTGTGCTAATTTTTATTTCGTTTTTCTTTTTTCGAAAATCTCTTCCGTTTCGTCGCTTTTTCCGCTCCACTACCCACGACCTATACCGTATATCTACCTAATTGCAGCAGCAGCAGCCAGATCGCCACTACAACACAACACCGTCATCATGTCCGTCCGTGTTTGGTTACGAGTGGTTTTAGCGTTCGTCCTGCTTGCCGTCGTCTACGGGGCGCCCATCTGGGAAGAACTGTTCGGATTGCCACCCCGAAAGCCGTACTACCAGAACCAGGAGCCGACGCGCCGGGCGCCGAGAGCGGGTGGCAAGGAAAAGTACAAGGCCACGTGCTGGGTCATCAATGCGGACAACTACGCGTTCCCGGGACAGGTGCCGTACCCTTCGGCGCCCCTGTGTCCGTACTAAACCGCGCCATCACATCCGTATTGCAATGCCTAGTTTTACATTCAAAATAAAATATATTACACCTAATGTATGTAACATAATAATACGAGTATGAGTACATACCATAATAGAGACCGCATATTATAATATTATACGATTTATATAAATATTATGTACTATATCTATACTATATTATTATATATTTATATACACTGCAGTGTACGAGAATTACGTGTGCAGAGCTATGATTATTGTGATCATGCGCGGTATACTCGTACATATACGGTAAATACATGCTTGTAAGTTGTATTGCGTGTAATGCCGTCGTGTATTTCGTCGGTTTTGTCCTAGAAATATTATTACACTATATATTATACACCTATAAAATTACGATATTGTCTTGAGTCGTAAAAATAATTATAAATATATTATGTACTAGTCGTTGTTAACGATGCACGTCTCACTATCGCATAACGGATAAAATATAATTACCCATGTATTATATATTTGTATATGTCTGAGCAGTGTATTTTGACGTGTACCTAAAAATAAACGATTTTTTACTCTTTTAAACTCGTATCATATCTTGTACTTTATTACTCCGTTGGTGAAATGTGTTGCATGAATTAAAATATCTTACCACTTAGGCATACCTACATCATCAACTTGCGAAGATCCGCGCGTAGGCCAGTACATATAAATAAAGTTATATTATAGATATATTATAGCCATATCATACGCCGGTAAGAGTATACATGTTATTATAATATATCTATATCATTACATATACAACTGTGGGTCCATGGGTTAAATGCGGCAATTTGTTAAGCATTTGGATTTTAAATTTTATTTTAATTCCAGTCAAATAGTCAGCTATAAACTTCTCGACTGCACAGGAGTACTGTATTATATCACCGTGTTTAAACTCGCTATAATAACTTTTTTCTCTAAATCATATATAAATATATATATTTTTTTTTTTTTTATGTAATTTAACTACTGCAGGAAGACTATATATTTTACAGTTTTCAGTTGTTCAATTTGCATGCCAGATTTTGTTAGTTAAAATTATGGTCAAATTATTTATTCCCGTTAAGCATTCATAAAGAGTTGTGCATTTTTGAAATTTAAATAAAATATACAATATATATTTATATACATCACCATCTAAATTTAAAATAATAATATACAACTAACAATAAGAAACGGTAATAAATTAAATATTTTGTAAAAATATTATTTCTAAATATTATTCTGCGGCGACAAACATATTGAGACATTCTGTATATATACCTATGTGGTTATGTAGCAGCCGCGTGTATAATAACATGCACAAAATATACAATAATATCGTGCTTGGTCATTGACACGCGTTTTATTCGTAAGGTTATACATTTTAGTATAGCACATATAATATATGTCCACTATTATAATTATAAATGTCATATGTCGTCATGTCGACAATGAAAAACTCATAACGGCTTTACCCGTTTTCCGCCGGCTGCAGTAGTCTAGCTATAGGGCTCTAGAACAAAAAGTCTTTTCCTAACGCTCAACCTTGGTGCATAGTCAATATAGTCATCATCGTATTATAATCTGTCAGTCCGTGAACACATACAGGTGATACTGCAGTAGAGGAAGTCTACAGCTATGCCATCTGAAGTGTTCAGAAAAGTAACTGCTATATTTTTCGGTAAATCGCTGTTTCTTTTCTCCTTGGACGACTGCTAATACATGGCTTCCGCCATAAGGTTGGACTGCCACTATAAAGTAGCGAATGACAAAGAATAATATTGTTCCCGTACAGGTCCGTTTAGTGAATTACCTGTAGTCAAATTAAACAAATTGCATGTACCTACCGCGTGTTAAACAGTACGTATAGCATAGTCAATATTATAATATTATTATGTGCCAATGCACCAGCACGAAGGCCATCATTATATATACGCACAACACACACACACATTAACATTACCTACTTTGGTTTCTCGCTGTGTACGGCTGTTGCCTGCAGTTGGTCAAGAAAGTAATGGTATAAGTAAAATTATGAAAAAAATTAAACGTTTCATGCATGATTTTTGACACATGATTTACGATGACCAAAAAAACGTGTATCTAATTTAATAAAAGTTATACCTGCTACCTAACATTTGTGGAGTCAACTATGCAGCGCTTTTTTAAAATTTTCATGTTCGCATTGAAACTTTTCACTTTTGTGTTGATATGTAATGGATTACATAACACTCGAATCTTTAGTTAATAATCAAATGATACCTATCAATAGTATTCAGTATAACTTCATCACATTCAGCCAAAACTAAAATATTATATACTTTTACGGACTGGTATTGCACACACTTTAAATCAAACCATAGGCATCTTTAGGGGATGTTTTAATTTTGGAAAACTCAAGAGTAAACATTTTTCATTACTTTGTGGCATTAAGACCATTGCCATAATAGTTTTATAATTTTACGAGCCAAAGATAGTACCTAGTACTAAAACACAGTTGTCAAATATAATGACTAGAGCAAAAATTGCCAAAATCAAATACTAATATAATCTCTAAAACAGCTGAAAATATTCGTATACTCTAAGAAATTAGGAATAAAAATAGTAAAAAAATGTTCTTTTGCATAAATATGCAAATTTGCAAAAATATTTACATAGTACACTATATACATAAATATTTTTATTTTTTTCATTTGCCTAAAAGTATTGAAAAATGTTTATATTATAATAGTTATTTATAACAATAATTACAATAACACATTATTATTTAAAGTTTTACTGTAATATATTATATAAGTATATAATAAAATAAAATAAAACTAAAAAAAAAAAAAAATTTAATAAATTAACTTTTTTATTATTGATTATTATTGCTCAAATGGTCAAACTAGAGCACTTTAGTAACTATAGCGCCTTAGTCAAACCAATCTCGGCACCTAAGAGGGATGGTCTTTCTAATTATATTTTCTACAATACAATACAGTAGAATCCGCTTAATTGGGACACATTGGGCGGTGACCTATTTCTCCCTATTATCCGACTGTCCCGATTAACCGAATAGCTAATTTTTTTTTATTTTTTTACCTTATAAATACATACGTATATGTATATACATATAAAGAATATATCTTCTCTTAAAGCCGTAACTTGTGATGGAGCAGAATAATAAACTAATAAGCCGAAACTATTAAAGTGCATATACATATACATACATAATAACTTTATTTAAAAAATACATTCATACACACTTAATTTATACTTTATTTAAAAATTACATATTATTATTAGCAGTTTTATATTAAATTTACTATTTAGTATTATTATATTATAAATTAATTAGATTATTATTTTATTATAGATATTCATTATACATTAATTGATTAACATACCTACTTAATTTATATTTTGTTAGGCTGCAGAAAATCGTCCATTGTTCTTTGCTGTAATTTATTAAAACTTTGCTTATTAATGAAATCTGCACAAACGTCTAGCGAAGTTGTTGGTTTTGTACGTAGGCTAGTTAACTTTATATATACATTTATAAATTAATTATATCATATATTAATCAAAATAAAACAATTAATATTTTATATATTAATAGCTATATATTATCACAGAATGAATTGTATAATAATTTATAATATTTTTTATAAAATAGTAAATTTTATACATTAACCAATTAAAATATACAATGTGGAAATGTTATGTCATATATTAGGGGGGGGTCATACTGAAGGCATCATATGAAAGAGGTAAAAAGGGCATTGCCTGGACAGGTAAGAGCTAACTTATTGTCTACAATAGGCCACCAACATATGATTCGTACCTCGTGCGCCGTGCCATACAATTAAGCACAAAATATCAAAATAGGTAATACGTAAATAATTATAGGGTACCATAACCTAACTTATATTATATGAGTATACCTATATGTTACCTAATTATATTCTATACTAATTTATTGTCTGTTTTGTTTTATTTTATGTTAATACATTTATACTTCATACATAATATTATGTATTATGTATTGGCGCAAACATGAATTACGACATAGCTTGGAGTAAAATTCCCCTTAAACCAAGTCTTCTTAATTAAGTAATAAGTAATAACTAATACCTAATAGCCAGATAATAAATTTGTCCCACCACGTCGGTTTTGATCATTATTTTTCCAAAAATAATAAGTTATTTGAATTTTTGGCCATTATAATGAGATAATAAATACCTATAGGTACTTGTAAAATTCTGTAAAAGGAGAATTTGTTATGAGATTTATATAATATATATATTCATAAATTCATGATATATTAATTTATTAAGTTGGATAAATAAGTTAGTGCGTGGAACAAGTGGTTTAGTTTTAATTAGGGATGGGTAGTATCTTGGATACATATTTGTATCTTGTATCTTATATCTTTTGTATTTTGTTTGCTCGAAGATACAAGATACAATTGCAAATAAATTGTTTTTTAATAAATAGTAAAAATTTTAAGTTTTAAATTTAAGTTTGTCTTATATATACGTATATCAGTATATGTCTTTAATGTACCTACATAATTCACTGAAATAAGCACATGTTTTGAAAAACAAGTTTTAAAGGAGTAGAGACTTGAGCACTTTACAATTTACAGAACAATTTATTGATGATTATATGACAAAAAAAAAAAATTATCATTGTAAATGAACACGGATTACGAGATAATGCCAATGGCGTATCGTGTATTCGTGTATGTGTAGATTATGGAATTTTTCTAAAAGACCTAAATCGTTTTAAATTATTTTTAGGGCCGTTCTTACAATGTTCGGTTAGTGCCTAATAACGCTAACTAGAAGAATTTATCATGTGTTAACCGACAGAATTCTACCGGTTAGTCTTAACCGACACTTAACCGGACATTGTAAGAATGGCCCTTAATGTGTTAGGCTGCTCATTACATTACCTAGTTCCGACTGGCTTCAAACAGCTTCAAACTGACTTCATATTATATTCGTTAACACATCCTACATTATGTGATAAAACGTTCGACAATTTAATATTTCTTAAAAGTAATTCGTCGTTTTTAAAATAACCTAATATATACTAGTAATAGATTTCTAATATAATTGTTTAAATTTAATTTTTAATTTTTATTATTTTTTTATCTTAAAAATTAAAAACGTGTTCCATAATAATTATTCGTGTTTTAAAATTTTTATTGACAATAAGCAATACTGGAATACAAAGCCTTTTTAGTAATTTTATCTACTTTAAAAAAAAAAGAATTGTACTTATCTTTTATTTTGTATCTAAAACCGGGGAGAAAAATGTATCTAGTATTTAGAATCTTTTTAGAGATGTTAAATGTATCTTGTATTTTGTATCTTCGGGTGAAAATTTATGTATCTAGTATCTAGTATCAAAATACTAGATACATCAATTTTAACGTATCTTGATTATGGGTAGGTCAAAATGTTAGGCCTGCCTCTCAAGAACTGAAATTAAACCACTGCCTCAAGTCCCCCACTCTGATTTCCGTTTATATCCGACGTCCTATCAGTGAATGCATATCATCTTCGTTGAAATATGAAAATTCCACTTCGACATTTTGTATCCGAACACCAATTTTTCACAAGTGCTGACGAACAATATACATTTTGGTCAGGGGCGAGCCAAGACATAGTTGGGGGAGGGGTTGAATAATTATAATATTTAGGCACTGTAAATTTATAAACGTATTTATTTAACGTATTTAATTTATTTCTGCATTTAAATCATAAAAAAAAAATTAATCTATAATTGTTCCTGCTCTTTTCATCTTGAAATGTTGAATATAACTCATTAATTTTAATGTAATTCATATTCACAATAAATAAAAATTTAATATAAATTTATTTAAAAAATTTAGAAAAATCTCACAAATCACAACTATAAATTATAACCCCTTTCCTAATGTTAATTTTTTTAATACCAAATGTTAAACGAAATTAATACTTTTAATTTTTATCAAATAATTACTAATGTAAAAAAATTTAAATGGTTTTCACCTCAGTTAACAATATTGTATAATATAATAGATAAAAAGTATTACAAATTATTAAACTTACGTACAAACGTAAGTGACAAACGTGACAACACTACAACAGTATTCGAAATAAACATACCTATGCTTAAAAGTTCACACTTTATAGGAGAATCTTGTAGTATTGCAATCGTGATCGTTATCGTAATCATATGATAGACCTAATATCGTATGATGGACTCGTTTTAATAGCGCAGTAATAAATAATAACATAATAATGGTTTATTACCGTGCCGGTCAATCTTATCCGAAACCGGAATTATTTGCTTGTATAATAACACTAACCACTAACCTCAATGAAGTTATTGTGTTTAATTTGAAATTATGGAATTTATATAAATCTAACAATCAATGGTTATTCTAAAGTTAAGTCCCCCTAATTTCCATATATTGTATTCACGCAAAACTACTGATAATATGTAATTAAATTGTTATTCTTGTTAAGATTCCCGGCGTAGGGAAAGTGGCGTGGCCATCACCCAGTACACAACATAGTGTACCTACTGCAATAACCCCACAATGGTTTTAATCAATCGGTGTTGTCCGGTCCCCCTGGTAAGGGGTTTAGCGTAGGGTTAACAACCCAACCTAATAAAAAACTACATATTCAGAAACAAATAAATTTGCCAAGGGACAGAATTTTTGGAAAATCGTCTGGAAAACGGAAAAAGGATTTCTCTTTTGGAACATGAAACGTACGCACACTATATGAACCTGGATCAGTTTAAAACATAGAATGAAGTTGAAAAATGTTAAGTAAAGCTAACAGCACTACAAGAAATTAAAATGGAGCAATACGGGGACGATAAATATAAACGATACAACTATTTTGTATGGTAGTTGTACAGTTGTACAGATCAACGTCAACTAGGAACGGGTTTCGCGGTACACAAAAATAATTTCTGAAGTTCAAGAACTCAAAGATATTAATCCTAGAATAAACATTAAACATGTTAACAATAGAAGCACAATGCTTTGATATAAGCTTCATTAATGTGCATGCTCCAACGGAGGACAAATCTCAAGAAGAGAAGGAAACATTTTATGAAGAACTGCAAAGTACACTGAACTCGATTCTCAGAAATACGGTATAGATTGTCCAAGGAGACCTTTATTCTTTTTCTTTTTTTAATTTATTTTATTAAAAGAGAGTAATTATTACAATCTATACATTTCTGTGCAAAAAGTAATTTTGATATAGATATTTACATAACGAGACTGACAGATAAGGGAGGGCACTCAGTAGTGCTACCTGACAAATTAAATTAGGAGATCTCTAGGCCAGGAACGTTTAAAACGTCTCTGGGAGTTATCAGGGATTGTGAGAGAAGGCGTTTTATTAATAGATTGTTGTGTTGGATTAAGTTGAAGTGAAAGGAGACATAATGAGACTTAGTTAGTTGAGAGCAATGGAATATCTAAATATTCCATCTAAGTTTAGATCTTTATGGAGATTATTATTTGTGATGTACCATGGACCAGAGGCAATTTGCCACACACAGATTGACTGGAATGCCTGTATTGTTCTTATGTTGGAGGGTTTGGCAGAGCCCCAAATCTGGATGCCGTAAGACCAAATAGATCTTATGATGGCTTTATATATTATTATAGTTTATTATTGATTGCTGTCTTAGATCTTAGAAGTGGGCGGAGCAAGTGGAGTCTAGAGTTGACTGTTTTCTTTTGTTTTTAAAGTGCTGTGCCCATGTTAGGCGTCTGTCGAATGTCAAACCTAGATATTTTATTATCAGTTTGATTGGTATTTGGTTGTTATAGAGCGATACCAGTCACCTGGTCTAAGGGAGAACGTGATAAAGGATGATTTGGCTTCGTTTATTTTAATCTTCCGGATGTTTGACCATAATTGAATCGCGTTAAGATGATTTTTTAGCCATTGAGACACGACATGAGATAAGAGACCAAGATTATCGTGTCGTCTTCGTAAATACACAGTGTTGTATAAGGAGAAGTCAGAGTTTCGTGGGCGAATATAGAGTATAGGAAGGGAGTTATGTCACTTCCTTGGTGGACTCCAGCTAGTATTTGAAAATTTGACGAGTAGCTGTTACTTACGCGAACACAGAAGGTATGATTTTAAAAGAAAGTAGTAAAGGCCAAGAAGCAGGGAGGAATTTTTTGAGGTTGAAGAAAAATCCTTCTTGTCACACTATACCGAAGGCCTTAGCCACGTCAAGGAGTATACCCGCGCAGTAAAGTTTTGATTCCATGCTGGTAGATTCAAACGACAGTGCGATGGAATTGGTGAATGGTGGAGTACTTAGATCTAAATGCCAAAGTTGGAAAAGAAACAATTTTTAGCCAAATTACAGGAAAATACAGTTTATACAATGAGTCAAACAACAACGGACTTAAACTAATAGACTTGACAGCTGGGAATGGTTTAGTAATAAAGAGTACAATGTTCCCTTATAAAAACATACATAAAAAGAACGATCCACTCGAGTGCAACAATTATAGGGGCATTGTTTTACTAAATACAATATACAAAGTTCTATCGTACTGCATCCTAGATAAAATTAAACCAATCTCCGAAGGAATCCTGGGAGACTACCAAGGAAGATTTAGACCAAATAAATCTACACTACAGACCAAATATTTATTGTAAAATAGATATTCTAAAAAATTTGGTAGTATGACAAGGAGGTTTGTACATTGTTTGTTGACATTAAAAAAGCATATGACTCCATACATAGACAAAGCCTATTTAATACATTGAAAGAGCTCAATAGGTATACCAAAAAAATTAATTAAACTAATTAAAGTAATCATAGAAAATTCTATAATTAAAATAAAAATAGCGAATTCCACATTTTAAGCGTTCAAAGTAACAACTGTTCTGAGGCAGGGGGACGCATTATCTTCGATCCTTTTTAACCTAGTTCTGGAAAACGTTGTCAGAAATATGAACATATCAGAAGGTATAACATTAGGACAGTCGAAGATAGGCCTGCTAGCATATGCCGATGATATTGCCATCATAGGAGAATATATTAAAATAGTAAAAATACATTGAATGAAACTAATAGATTCTGCGAGTTAAGTTGGTCTTATAATAAACGACGAAAAGACGGAATATATGAAACTTAACAGAAGAGACAGGCTGTATCAATATGGAGAGAGTATGAATGTAGATGGACATATCTTCCACAGGGTACCACAATTTAAATACTTAGGTGTCCTCTCAACCCAGGAAAATGAGTTTTAAAGTAGAGATATCAAAAAGTATACAACTGGAAAAGAACTGATATTTTGGTACGGCCACTCTGCTAAAATTCAGATCGATATCTCTAAATTTAAAAAATTAAATGTACATGACATTAATACACCCTGTCATCTTATATGAGTCAGAAACATGAGCACTAAGAAAGATAGAGAAAATAAGATTGGATACATTTAAAAGAAAAGTTCCAAAACGAATCTATGGTCCTTGTCTCGATTCAAGAACCGAAGAATGGAGAATTCGAACCAATGAGGAACTTCTAAACATGTTCCAAAAACCATACATTTCAAGGAAGATCGTAAAAAGAAGATTTATATGGGCTGGTCACGCCTGAAGGATAAAAAAGACGCAAAGATAAATGCAGTAATTAACGAGGAACCGAAAGGAAAAAGGCCACTAGCAAACCACGCCTCGGGAGGGGGGGAAGACTGTGTGAAGAGAAAAATAAAAGGAGTAGACCCAGGAGCAAACTGGAGAGAAGTATAGCTGAAAACAGAATAAAATAGAGGGATATTTGTTATACAGGATGGTCTTAATGGCATGAAAAAACGACAAAAAAAAAAATACTTGTTAAGATTTCGGCCACCTCACCCCTTCCCCTATTAGACATGCCCGATGTTCCAGATTTTAGTAAATCAATGACCGTACGATAATTTACTATGGTAGGTATACCATACCAACTCCCAAATTGAATATTCAAAAACCACAAAGACTGTCGGTTCACCAATTGTAACTGGTATCCCTCATCTATGGGTTAGGACGGTTAGGTACCACCCATAGACATATCATGTCTATGATACCATCTACTTGTGAATTGTGATAAACACGTGTAGCCGTTAGTCGATGGTAGGTACAATTTGCCACCATGTCTTCACTGCGACGAAATAGATTTAATGGAATAGGTACAGGTTATTAGTAGCTATATTCGAGTCCCAAACATAAGTATAAAAAGAAACGGATGAGACTCGCTCTGCTATACAATAGGGGGTGGAGTGGACTGTGGACCTCGTTCATAGGATAGGTCATTACAATGGATTTGTTAAATTTGAATGCAATGATAGGTTTCATTGTTTATAAATAACGATTCTGAACGGAGATGATATGTTAGTTTAGAATAGGTATATTATATAATATATTATGTTATATTTAAATTTCAATATTATTTCAATAACAAATTGAATTAATTAATTAATTGATTTTCAAACGCTTATCAAAAATAATTGTCCCTATGGATTTGAATAATTTTGAAATGGCAGTAACAACAACTTCTGTGGAATCTTATATTAAATTTTCAAGTATTTTGGACCAGCAAAATTATAAACAAATATAAAAAAAAAATTAAACATTACGAATATTTTAAATGCCTATAAGTTGCTTAAAAATCAGTAAATTTTGAAAAAAAAATGACTGAAAGAAAATGCCAATCTAAACAACTGGTAAAAGTTTTGAGTTCTGCAACTTATACTTTTTGAATAATAACAAATATTTAAAATCGTTTGAGGATAAATCGTTATTTTATGCAATTTCGTACAAATTTAAATTTCAGTCATAAATATTTTTCTGTAACTCCAGTAGAATTTTTTTTATAGATATTTGAAGGAAACGTTATGGAAAATCTTGAGTTAAAATATTGAACCTTAAGTATTTCATAAAATCGAATATTTCAATTGTCTTTCTTTTATTTATATTTATTTACGTGTGTTTTCACCACGCCATAAGAAAGAAAAAAAGTTACTTATGGATTATACTCAGTTAAACTCAGTAACCATTATTCCAATTATATAATAATCATTTTTTCTGACAGAATGTTATTTAAAATTAATACAACTATTAAATCATATTGTGCATAACTCATACAAAATATAATTGAAAATTTTGATTGATACAATTATTTTTTCTCATATTAATAGATTAATTCAATTGTAATATTTGAACTGAATAGAAAGTATCATACTTAAGTATGATCAAAAAAAAACTCAAATAAAATTTAATGATACATGTATATACTACATATAATACATGGCCTAGTTACACCACAGAATAGATTAAACACTGTGTTTCTGATTCTTGTAATCTTAGATTAAAGGTTGAAAATCTACTCAATTAATTAAATAGTCACTAACATATTTTAAAATAATTTCGGTTTATAAAAAATGTGCATTTAATAACCAATAATATAAAAATAAATATATACAATATGCATTTAAACATAAATATAGTATAGAAATCAACAAAATGTAACATATAAAATGTAAACTCTTAATATCAAAAAAGTCTCTTTTGCATAATGTATGCAACAACGCACAAAAAAAATGCAAAAGCAAACATAATAAGAATTTTGTCAGTTGTTTCTCGTTGTCCATATTTGTTTAAAAGCTTTTCAGACTGGGTTAATGCACCTTTAGCATTTTTAATTTCACTGCTGATATTAGATACAGTTGATGATGATTTTACTGAAAAATATAATCATATTTAATTAAACTTAATAATATAATTTAATTTAGATTAAATTAATTAGTATCTATTTAATACTATGATCTTACAAAGAGTTTCAAGAGTGTCCAAGCTTTGTTGAGATGTATTTGCTAGTTGTCTACTAACTGATAATAGTTGATTGGTAACAGTTGATGATTGTTTCAATAAATTTTCTTTATCCATTTTCAATCTAAAAATTATATAATGAAACAATAATTTATATGTTAATATTTTAAAATAAAATACAAAAACTATATAAAAATACTCAAATATTAATCGATAACTCAGAAGCATTAAACAATTATAGTTAAAAGATTAATTCATGTCACTATATCATTTATAATAATTAATGTGGCCCTCCGATTTTTACAAATCCCCTTCCCCCCAGGAAAAACTGTTTGAAAGAAACATTGCTCACAGTTGCAGTGATGAATGAATACTATACTAGTGCCACTGAGAAGTGACTTAAACTCATTCGATCAGTGGGAACGCATTCCCACCACTAAACCTGCCCGTACGTTAGTGACTAGGTGGTAGGGTAGGAAAAATGTGGGTACCAAAACATGGAGCTCGGACGCTCGGTTATTTGGATGTGCAAACGAGTAGCGCTCTCTCAGTGGCACTACTATAATATACCTAACATAAATATTGTTGTTAAAAAGGTAACAAATTTATATTATTTTTTACAATAGTTTTTAAACCTAAATGTTTTTCCTTAATACTTTCCTTCTTTTCAAAACTTATAGAACTTATAGTTAAGAAACCAATTATTGGATTTTTAGTTGTGATACTTAACAATTTTTATAATATGACTATTTTGCAATTTAATACAAATGAGAATATAATGAATAACAGGGATAAAATCATGAATTTGATTTAACAATAAATTTAACAGACAAAAAAATTCATAAATATATTTTTAAATTAAACTACTGTTAAGAGAAAACGGGACTGTTGTCTAACTTTAGATTTTTCAAATTTAAATTTACAAATGATTTACAAATATATTATCTATTTTAAAAATAAAAATTTTTAATAATAAAATAATACTCTTATAAGAAATAAATTAAAAGTAATTAGCAGCAAAATGGTAAATAAAAACAAATTTAAACAGTTGTTTTGTGCTATTTACTTGTGTCGTGCTTGTTCTTCTTTACTAGTACCTAATAATTCTTCACTAGATTGTTTGTGAATTCTTGCCATACATTCCACATTAGCTTTTCTAAATGAAGCAATATTACTAGAAAAATTCAATAGTCAGTTGAAATTATTATTTTACATTAGAAAAAAAAATGTAATACAACCAATATTCTCATCAATGTATATCAATCATAAATCAGGTACTGCTCTTTTACTATGAGTACTATGATATTATACTATGATATTATGATTTCGTTATGTTCCTATTTATGTTCAACCAAACATTTATTACTGACAAATAATATTACCATAATGATTATTTTTAATTGTAAATCATTTTTTATACATTTTTACTACTTTTACTCAGCATCCAATTTGTTTCTACTTAATTTTATAATTTCTCACAAACTTAAACAAAATAGGTTTCTGCTACTAGCAATTTTATTAATTTACTTAGATAATCTTAATTTTTTACCATTTGAGTTTCCTTCCTTCTACACTTTTCAGGATTGGGTTAATAATCATAATACATAATAATATCTAAAAGTACATTTAATCTTATTTTTTTAATACTTTTAATACATTGGTACTATGAAATTTGTTCACTTAGAACTGTTGATCACATTAAGTTATTCATATTCATGAACTTACAAATTCGAAAAGTCGAGAATTTATAATACAATTTTATAGAGAAGTTTAATAAACATAAATAGGAAGATAATTCAAATTATATACATTATATTGATACTTGAATGATCATATTAAATATTGAATTTGAAGAAGTAATTACCTAGTCAAATATTCTCTCTGATTGCGGATTTCTTCTAGAACTTCTGATTTTTCTTGTTGACTTTCAGCTTCCCGAGCATATAATTCTAAGTTTTCAATTAAATTTCTAAATATATTAATTTGTTTTCTACCATCTGCATTTAAATGTGTTAAAGATTCAATAGGTCCATCACAAGAATATATACACTATATTAAAAATAATTAAATAAGTAAGTTCTAATTGAAAAATATTTTACATAATATGTTAAACATTTACCTGTATTATAGACTTCAATGTAACATTAGTGTTTACAATGCATTCTCTAACAGTGCTTAATTCTCTAATCATTTTGAAATATATATGTTGAATAACAGTGCACACAATATTGAATAGTAAACTTAAATTAAACTGGTAATTAATTATTACATAAACTCAATTCTTGGTTCAACATATTACCTATTACAATGATATCAAGCTGACAATAATTGTATTATAAAATATCGTTATATAATTATTTTATAAATTTGTTTAAAAAATGTTTGAATCATCTATAACTGAGAGTATAATAAAATAGTATATTAAACATTATTGTAAAATATAAGTATTTTATTAATAAATTGTGAAATCACTGCTGTAATGTATTACAATATTGGTCGTTAACGTGGCAACTTTTGAGTTTCAAGACTTTAGTGAATAATGTACTGTAGAAGTGTAGAATCAAAAATGTAGAAGCAGAAAATGTAGAATACTTGAATAAATTAGAGTACTACAAAAACATAGATAAGGAGACTAGAAATTGTCTGAAGAATGATAAGAGAGAGGTACTTGATAAGGCCACTGATAATAAGAATACAGATGTCAGCTGATGGTGCCATAGAAAAGGTATTTAAATTTTAAATGGTGCACTTCCTATGCTGCAATGTAAAAACTTCAGCCCAAAATTTTTTTTAAAACAAAGCCCCGGCTAGTTAACTGACTTAAATTTTATACTTACATAAAATATAGGTTTGAAAAATATAAATTACAGATAACATAACATTTTAAAGGTAGGTACTTTTAATTAAATTTCTTCGATTAAATTAATAAACATAAAACTTTTTTGTAAATATTATATTAAATAAAAAATTTAGGAATTTAATTTTAATTTTTTGTTTTCATATCATTTAGATTCGGATCAATTTTTATCCATCCTTGCCATTTGCCAATATTTAAGAAAGTTACATCTATTTAATCCTATTGCGTTCTTTAAGAAGTGGTTATTCTGGTAAAGTAATAAAAATGATCAATGATTGGGTTTCAATCCTTAAAAATTATGTCTTCGAACAATTATTTCGCAGTGCACTTTATACATGGTCAATGTACATTCAATTTACTATAATATTTATTATATTCAAATTTAAAATTAATCGGCTTGGCCAGTGGCGCATTTAACGTCAGGCAAAGTAGGCAGATGTCTAGGGCAGCAGATTTTTAGGGGCGGCAATTTTAAGCCCATGTTTTTTTTTGAGATTAAAAGGGTTTTTAGATTTTGTATTATAGGTTGCGATTACTGGATTACTTTGAAGGATAGCAAATAAAAATGTTAAATATTTAAACATAACACATTTTTGCTAATATAATTAACATTTCTTCTTTATAATACATAACGTCCAAGTCAATTATCGTCCGACTGCTGTGAAACTCGTAAAAATAATTAATTTTCACTGATTCACTTACGGGTCGTTCGATCGCACGACTATTGCTATTATACTATTTTCTTAATCAGAACAGTTTATAAAACATAACCAATAATTATTGTTTAGTATCAGTTACGATTTAAATTTTGTTTTAGTTATGTTAAATAAGTACTTAAAAATTATAATTGATAAGTTTAATGAGGCCGCAAAATAAAATTTGCCTAGGAGCGGCAATTGTGTAAATCCGTCTCTATAGGCTTGATGATTTTGGCTGCACTTGAATCACCTGATTTCACATGGAACAGTCTTGGCCGGGGCCAACGTTTCTTAAATCTCTTCTTATTATACATTACTAAAAGTATTAGACTATGTTAAATTTCAAGTTCATATGCATTTTGTGGTCTCTACGTTATGAAACAAAACTACCGACCTGCAAACTTCATACATAGCTTTAGTGGTTCCGGCTAGAGTAAAGAAATGTATTCAATTCTTACACCTATAACACCTTTTATCCTTATTAACTCGTGAGTTGAATTTTGGAAGACTTTTAACAATTTTTATCATAGATACCTATATCATAAATATTTTTTTTAGCTGAATTACCCGGCGGCCAGCTTTCGCACGGAACAGTCTTGGTTAGGGTATAGTTTTTAATGAAATACTTCTATACATTTTTAGAGCCTAACTGTTAGGTTAACTTTGAGGTACCTAATACTTTCATATAATATTTTTCACTACCTGTTACCGAGGTGATATTTTTGTGTTTATTTTATTATAATGGATATACAGTAGGTATCCAGTAAAACTTTCGGGTCACTATGACAACCAAAATAATATATTAGCCATCCTTTAAAGCTTGAATTAACAGCATCCGTGCAACTTATTTTTTCTTACATAAGAACCTTTAACTGGCAATAATAAATCCAATAACAATAGAATCAGGTCCAGCCATCCACGCCGATTCATTATCATATAGACTATCCTGACTATCTGACTATATATGATTTATACAATCTCTATCATATAGAGATTGTATAAATATTTAAAAAGTACAATAAATAATATATCTTATAAATTAAAATAGGATAGACATAATATATATTCAGTTAATAACAGTTTAGGTAAATTTTTCTATATTTTCAAGCTAAATACATAAATCACCATTTCCTTCAAAACCAACTATTGATTTTTTAAAAGTTATGGATAAGCTATTTGATATTTTTAACTAATATAGAAGTCCTAATTTAATAGACTATTCAAAAATACAGAGTTTAAAGAAGTTAATATGTTTGTCTAAAATGGGTATGTAATAATATAGTATTTTATATTTAAATTGAAACATAATGCAATAGTATAATTGCAATAGTATGCAATTTCGTAAAAATTTAAATTTCATACGATCATAAAATTTGTTCCTTTAAGTCCGATCGAAATTTTTTTATAGCTTTTTGAAGAGTAACTTATAGATAACTCAGTGTTAAAATTTTAATCCTTAAGTATAACTGAAAAAATGTTATATGAATTTTCAACTAGTACAAAATAACTTGCACATCATCATGATTTTTACATATTTTATACAAATTTGAACTTTATGGGCTTATAAATAAAATTTGAGTTAAACGATCTCCGATATTTTTTAGTTACGATAAGTATAACTTATAATAAACATTGTATTAAATATTCAAGATTTTTCGGACATCCAAATAAATTGTATAGATATTTCAAAAAAAAAAAATTACAAAAATCGAAAATTTAAATTGTCTATAAATAAGTCAAAAAATTTCAAAATACATGGAATACATAACCACTTATAGATAACGTCCATATAAACATTTGATAAAAATTTCAAGTGTTTGCAATTTTTCGTTTTTGAGTAAGAGCAAATTTCAAAAACCTATATCTTTTGTCAGTCTAGAATTTTATATAAATATTAGATTCTGAACGGAATCTATTAGTTTTACAATGATGTGTATTTTTTTTTTTTTTGTGTCTGAGGACACGATTTTTGATAGTAAAAATGCTTCAATTTTCTTAAACATCAACTTTTCTGATAGGAAAGTGAATGTAGACGGTACTTGGGTCAGTCAAAAATCCAACTTTTTCAATACTTTTTTAAAAAATCGAAAAAAATTACAAAAAACGGGAAATTTTACGCAAAATCACGTTTTTACAAACTACATTTTTTTAAAATGCTCTAACTCAAAAACGAAAACCCACAACAACTTAAAATTTTCACCAAATCTTTATATTGGTATTCTCTATACGTGGTTAAGTTTTTTATGTATTTTGACATATTTTGACTTATTTATAGACAATTTAAATTTTTGATTTTTGTAATTTTTTTTTTTTAAATACCTATAAAATTTAATTGGCTGGCCGAAAACTCTCGAAAATTTAATACAAGGTTTATAATAAGCTTAACTTATCTTCACTAGAAAATATCGGTGATCGTTTCACTCAAATTTTTTTTATAAGCTGATAAATCTCAAATTTGTATAAAATGTGTCAAAATCACGATAATTTGCAAGTTATTTTGTAGATAAAAATTCATAAAATTTTTTCTGTTTATACTTAAGGTTCAAAATTTTGACACTAGTTTGTTCATAAGCTA